>VDFB02105785.1:159325564-159587822 GCA_007258455.2 Sequoia sempervirens | reverse complement strand
AAGATAAGATAGGATCTAATGAAAACTAACACCTTCTAGAAAAAGTATCTAAGACCTAAGTAAACTTAACTTATAAATAAGACCCACTAATGACTAAATAGGTAAAAAACCTATTTACACCAATACCATCATAGTTAGGAGTTTCATCATTGGCCATTTCAATTATAGCCGGTGAGTGGATTTCCTATTGGAAAGAGAAATTTTCACTAGTAGAAACCTATTATGGGGAGAGTTTGCAAGGCATAAGACCCACTAATGACTAAATAGGTAAAAAACCTATTTACACCAATACCATCATAGTTAGGAGTTTCATCATTGGCCATTTCAATTATAGCCGGTGAGTGGATTTCCTATTGGAAAGAGAAATTTTCACTAGTAGAAACCTATTATGTGGAGAGTTTGCAAGGCATAATATTTATGCAAGCCTTAAAAAATTTATCGGACTATCTATAAATGGAGGTCTTTTTAGAAAGAATATAACATATTTCCTTGTGGGAAATAATTTTTCTCTAGTAGAATCCTTTTTATTGTGATTTTGTAAGAATTATTGTTTAGCCAAGTCTTAAGAGTTGGTTCCTTACCTACATCTGGATCTTGTTCCTAAAAAAATTTGAAATGACGTTGAAGAAATTTGTGAAGGACATTAGGAATGGTATAGAGGCTATTGCCTTCCTTCCTAATGCACTTGATCTTTTGAAGAGAATTTTTATGCCATATAGGTAGGAAAAATTTATAGACACACGATTTCCAACTTTTAAACTAATGAAGTTTGGCTTTAATTTGGGATCCCTTTGTAGAGTAGGCATCAACCACCTACATAAGGTGGAACTTATTAGCCATATTGACTAAAAAATATGAGGAAATAAGTAGTGCAGATAATGTTGTCAAAAAAACATTAAATTTATCCATAATCATCTTTGAGATGTCACACCGTATTCCAAACATGTTAGATACAAGAAAATATATAATTATGTTATAAGAATTATGTGTTTAAAAATAATTGAACCTTTTCAACCTTACAGTTTTGAGGGCCCCACTAAATATTGAATTAGACAGTGAGTGATATGTAAAAGGAAATAATACAATATTAGTTCCACTATAAAAAAAAGTGCAAAAGAAAAAGGTAGTGTTGCACACAAATCATGGAATGCCAGTGAGACCAAGTGTGCAAAATTTTAGATTTGTTTTAATGACCAAAATTAGGGTCATAAAGGCCCAATATATTATGCATGTAGAACCTTGTCTCCCTCTTGACAATTTTTCAATGTATCAAAATATTATCATGTTTCTTAGATGGCATATTGATCATATTAAAGTCACCATTAGAAACCCATAACATGAGTAGAAAATCATTTGAAATCCACCATCATAAAAAATTCCTTTAGTCAAATAATTGGAGGAATAGATATTAAGACGAAATATTAGTTGTCAATATTGAAAAGGGCCCATAAAGCTCTATTAGTTAGTTCACAACCATGGGTATAATTTTTCATCAATAAATTATACCATGGACCAAGACCTTATTCATGATCACTATTGAAAAAAAAATACCTAAGAACATGCCATGGCACATGACTAAAACCAAAGATCCAACAACCTTATTTTTTGGAAGATAATATCTAGAGAAGAAAATATTTTTCAAAAATATTGCACCATGAATTTTTGGTTTGGGTCTATCAAGAAAAATAAAATCCATTAGATACAATTCATAAGGTAAGAGCATCATGGGATATTTCCTTAAAATCTAACCCTTATAGTACAAAAACCTATTCTTTACCAAACTATTCTATTTGGCCTAAGAGAAGGTGCCAAATTGAATCTACCTTCTTTTAGGAGAATATTATCCCTCTTCAACATCCTAGGGATGGATATGAAGCTACCAACCTCCATTAAATTTTTGCACGATTAAACTTCTCAAGATCGCCAAGGAAAGAACCCTCCCAGGAAGTGGAATTCTAAGAACCAAGGTGTAGGGCCCTCTTTGACATACTCATTGGAGGTTTGGCTAAGAATTAGTTGAAGTTCAGTCACTTTATTTTCTTTCTCAATTGCCTATGATTGAAAGGACTCATATGATATTTAATTTTTTGTTGTTAACAATTGGGCAAGAGGGACATTAATTTATATATTTAATGACCACACCATTGTTGGGACTAGGATTTGAATGATAATTTTTATGGGCCCCATTACAAGCATTTTTATGGTTGTCAACATTAGTCAACCTCTCTTCTATTTTTCTCGCTTCAAGTGCTAGTTTAGATGTTAGCTTAGGCTTGAAGGAATCTAGAGGGTAGTCTATAATTTTGTGTTTAGAGGTTTGGTATCAAAAGCAAAGGTTAGGTAGGTTTATATATAGAACATTCTATAGATGGCACATCTTAACTATCTATGTACCAATTATTTCTTTTACATCTTGAGAAAGGTTAATTTTAGAGAAAAGTCTATGCTACGATCTAGCAAAATGAAACTATGTTGGTTCAACACTTATAACCAAAGCCCGAGAAAGGACACAATGTGGTTGATGAAGGGCTGAAATGAAAAGGCTATGCTATTTGATCTAGATAGATACCTTAAGAGCTTGTTTGTTGGTCATTATGAAGTCCCTTATCTAGGGAGAGAAAAAAAGTAATGAGCTACAAATGTAGCAAGGACCATGACATAGGACTACATTTGAATGGTTAGCTTCTACAAAGGAAAAAAGAAGTCTTCAGTTAAATTCTAGATGTAACTTAGCTTAACCCTATGGGGAACTCACACTTGATGTTGATCTAGTTGTAGATCATGCCTTTATATGGAACACAACTAACGAATTAATCAATGAGAATAAAATCCTTTTACAAACATTATCAAAATCGAACTTAAGACTTGAACATTTAATTGGTTAATAGAGAATATTTCTCATGGAACACTTTTCACACAAAATTTTGAGATTTTCTTAATCTCATCATTGCTTGTTTCAATTCCTAACATTTTGACACTAACAATTGAAACAAAATACTTAAATACTATTAAAAAGAACTATCTTAAAGATGAAAAACCTAAAACTATCATAATAAATGTAAACAAGATAATAAACTTTGGTTACTTTATTAATAGATAGTTTGAAAAAACAAAAAATACAAACATACAAACTAAAACTAATACTCTTAACTCATCTTTATAAATTTGAGTTGAAGAGTATTTATAAACAAAATCCATAAGAGAGTTTGCTACGGATAAACGACTTGTTGGGAGAATATTGTTGGGTGAATATTGCTTACCGACTCTTGATTGATAGTGCTTTATCCTCGATGAAATGATAAAATATGTACGCTATGATGAAATCACCAATTATATTTGGTTCGAGCCATTGTTAGACACCTTTAAGGCCAATCTTATCCAGATATTGCCACCTCTCAATACTCCTTCTCAAATAGATAGTACCTTTAATGGATGTCTCACTCCTTACCCCATGGAGTCTGACGGTCACATTTGCGATAAAGCATTGCCTAACACATTATTAGCACGGGTTATAACTGCCTTCTCTCATAAAGATTCTCACTACTCTGCAAAGAAATTAAGCAATGTTAAATTCATAGGAAAACATTCCATGATCCTTTCGATCTTTGCAGACTATTTCATCTCCTTGGCCCTTATTTAATCTGCACTTAAAAAGGCATGTAGTATTAACATTAAAATTTCGAAATAAATCATGGACACCATGGTATTGGTAGTCGTAGAAGAAATTAGTACTTTCATACTCAAAATTTTATTTATTTAAATTTACCAGTCATTTTTGTCTCAACTACAATTCACCGAATCTTAAATCAGCAAAACCCTATTTGTGACTCTTTCCCGCACCGAGATTTGTACGAACACCATCAATCGTTCAACTGGGCAGACCCACAAAACTAGACTTATCCACAGTCTAATCTTGACTAATAATTGGGAATCCTTGCAACCTCAAACCAGGGGATATCTGCTCAGGAATTCTGATTATGGCAGAGAATGCCTTGTACACGCAGTAATGGCTGCAAAGGGGTTCTCTGGGCAATTCTCCCTCGTAATCCATGCGAAGGCAGTTAATAATTTGCCGATTTGCGGTAGTCTCAGTAATCAAAGGCTTCCGGAATCGGGCTGAGCTTTAGTTTCCACAAGTCATTGTAATCGCCAACCGTGGTCTCTCTGAATGCGGAATTTAATGTTGGGATGCCCTTCAGATGATTGAAGCCCTCTAAAATTTGGTGCCCGTCCATGTAATGCTCCACCTCTGGCGTTATCTTACAACGCCGGCACTTTCTGCTGTTGTTCTGCTTTCTTTGCAATGCAGCAGCAGCTTTTACGGCCAAGACAGCCATTTCTGAGGAGGGCAGGGGGTTTTGCAACTTTTCGAGAGGCAGAAGAAAATAGAGCTGACCCACTTGCAATTGATGCCCTGCAGGAAGGGGGATTAAATACTGATGAAAATCCATGGTATCAGAATGGGATATGAAGAAGCCTGCTCTTTCTTTTAAAATTTCTGCTACTTTCACAGGCTCCCGAAACTCCCTTAGGCTGCCATCATCTAATATCAGCTTCGCGGTCGGATGAGTTACTCGACAAGATAAGCAGCTACCCATCAAATAAAATTCGATATAGATCATGTAATGAATAAAAAGTTCTCTGTACCGTGTATTGTAATGATTATAATAGAGTCGATGTATAGATAAATGCAATAAATGCAAAAGTAAATGTCTTAAAACATGTGTAAATAAAGATGATGTGATGTCTACATATTTAGAGGTGTATGTGTATAGAAATAGATAAAGACAGAAAATGAACCAACTTCACATAAAATTACATCATTTAACAATATATACATAAATAAAAATATCTCCTCAAAATAAATGCAAAACGAAATAGAAAATGACATAATCAAAATAAATACGAAACTACATTAAAAAATGACATAGATATGTATAACAATCAAGATGAATTAGGTTAAATAGTACATCTTACAATAATCAAAGTTGAATTTTTGTTGAGAAGTACCCATCTCCACAACAGATTGGTTAAAAAATACATCGTACAATAATCTTAAATTTCAAGCTACACAGCTAACCCAATCTCTACCATCAGTCCAAAAACTGAAGTCACCAGGCACAAATAAGCAGCTATTGATAAATCCATCTTCATTTCCCTACGAAACATTATCATCCACAAACCAGTTCACCCAATTTTAGAACGCCGTATATGAAAACGACATGGGTTGTTGTACAATCTGTAAGAAAAAATGAATGAATGATAACGCCCTTGGAACTCTCTTCTATGATCTATATGCAGCTCTACTGAAAATAATGTTTTAGTTTTTCTGTGAATATTTGTTCCCCCTAGAAGAAGGCCATAATGCTCTGTAACAGACGATCTTGGATGGGTTTAGAGGATATGAGCATATATTCCTCGATGGTGGGCATTCAAATGGCTTATGGGGTACTCGCTGTTCTTCTGGAGAAGGAAAAATCAAAGGAAAGAAACCTTTTGCCTCTTGCTGTCGCCGCCTATGGCTTGGGGGGTTGCATATTGTGCCCCCTTGCCCTGTTTATCGAGAAGTATGCTAACAATACACATTTGATTCAATTCTATTCACCACCCTGTTCTTAGTTTTTAAAAGCGTTTTAAGGGTTTTTTTTACAGGGAAAAGCGGTCCAAGATGAGCTTAAGCCTGTTAGCTCAGGTGCTTCTGATATCTCTCACCGGGTGAGTTCACTTTAAGCTGAGATTTCCTTATTAATTGAACCAATATGGGTTTTTTCTTTTTGTGTGTTGAATTTTGCATGGGTTGCAATGAAAGAGTTTCAGCATATCAAGCTCTGCTGTTAATGGGGTTGAGTGAAACATCTCCTGCCTTTACTACTGCCATGGCAAACTTGGCGCCTGGAATCGTTTTTTTCATGGCATGGGCTTTGGGGTGAGTAATTCAATCCTACTCTTCTACTGGTTTATTGTTGTTCCATGTCATTTTGTTCTACCGTGTCTGCACAAGATTTATAACTAAGGATGAACTCAGTCTCCTTTCAATGGTCAAAAGTGCGCCCAGATCCATCTACTGACGTAAGCGAAATCGTCATTAGATTGCTGGACAAGCTATCTGAGCAATTCAGCGGAAAGACGCACTAAATCGCGCATATTTTTGTTCTGCTTTAGAATATAAGTTAAATTCTAGAAAAGCCCCACACGAAAGATCGGGTTATATGGAAACGCATGATCTAACCCCACTGACATTGAATTCTGAATCAAAATTAACGCACGAGAAGTCAAACGAACATTTTAAATTAGAATTAATGTACTACAAGTCAAACGGACTTTTGACCAAATCTGCCGGTCCTGCTGATAGCCTTGTTATTAGTGTCTTTAGTGACGACCTGTTTTAAACAAGAGTTTCTTAAGGAAATTCTGAGAAACACATAAATTTTGAGATAAGTGTTTCTTAGATATTTTAGTGTCTATATTCATGGATCTATTTCATTGTTTAAATAAATTTGAGAGTTTATAAGAAATAAATAACTTCAAACTAGTGATGTTATTGTCTTTGAGTGATTATTTCTTATAAAGAAAAAAATAGAGATTAAGTAAATGTTTCTTGTCACTTCGGTGTCTATATTTATTGATTCGTATGTTTCAATAAATTTGAGAGTTTATAAGAAATAAACGACTTCAAACTAGTGATGTTATTGTTTTTGAGTGATCATTTCTTATAAAAAAAAAAAAAGAGATTAAGTAAATGTTTCTTGTCACTTTGGTGTCTATATTCATTGATTCGTAGAGATAGAGAGAAACTTTTCTAAATTTCATTGTTCTAATTTTTTTGAGTTTGTATTAACCAAATAATATTATTAAATTAATAACAACAATTTTTATAGATACTAAAATAGAGGATGGGGTATAAAATAATTTTCATGCTTTAATTTAAAAATTTAACTAAAACTTAATTTCCATTTTAAAAAAATTAAATTTATTATACTTAGAAATTAAATGTTATAATTGAGTTGGATTTAAATGAATTCTTTCTAAGCCTTATTGGCATTATGGATACATTTCTCTATTTTTTTTAGAATAACTTAATTGTGAGGCATTGCATTTGTTAATGGACACTTATATTTCTCCTAAGTAGAAAAAGTTAGTATGCATATTAGAGTAAATGTATACATTTGTTCCCTACCTCTCAATATCTACCATAAGGAATATCTTAAAGAAGTGATAAATGTGAGAGTTTAAAGTTATTTCCATGTACATGCAAGATAAAGAATATGCATCATAGACACACATGAAGGCCTAAATTTGAAAACTATATGGGTGTATTTATACACTTTCACCTTGAAATATACACATAAGTTTTCAATAAGACTTCTATCAAATGAAAATGAAATTTTTTGGCATGCCATTAAAAATGCTACCCTGTCTTCTAATTGCAAAACTTTTCCCTTATATTTTGAAAGTATTTGTTTTTAAATGTACCAAAATAAGATGATTTGTGTACATGGGCTAGTCACTATCAAGTTATAACAAGGACTTGCACCCCTTTTAAATTGGTTCCCACACACTCTCATCATTGTGAAACTTTGTCACATTCTCCAGTAGATATACAATAACAAAGTGAGTGGTCAAAGCCAATTTACCTTTTCATTTTTTGAACCTTCTATTTATACCTCCCCATATAGATTACTTTTCACTCTAATATCTTTAATATTTCATTAACCCCCTTTCCCTATACATCATATCACAAAACCCAATTATTTGTCCTATTTCTCTTATGTCAATATTGCCCCTCTCATCTAGTTATTAACAATTATAAGATTAAAAAATGTTCTTCATAATTTATTTACCAACATTCATAAAACTAATGAAATCGCCCCTTCTATTTCTTAATCCTTTATTTTTTATACATTACATAATTTTAGTGCTTCATGGATAAATATTTCACCTACCTTACTCTAGGGGCACATGTTCCTATCTTGTCTAATTTCTTGTCCATTTCCTTTCTCATGATTCCTAAAGTGATGTGTTGTCCTTTCCAAACCCAACTCTTCTTATTATCTTTCCTGTTGATACTCACAAACTCAAATAAAACACCAATGTATTCCACCACTCCTAAAATAAAATGAAATCTCCTCATTTCATCTATATCACCGAGTCATGCCCATGCAAGATGGCTCAATGATCATTATGATGGTATTCCAATTTAAGGACCCTATGATGTATCCAGGTCAATTCAAACAATAATGTTTTTTATTCCATAAGATGATTAGTTTTTTCTTATCTAACATTCAAGATCTAATTACTTTACAAATTTATTACATTGTGTACATATGTATCACTTTATACTAAGCAATAAAAAAGTAACGATTAACCACTTGCAATCATAAAAGATTTAGATTTATGACACTAAGTTGCAAGTTTGTGCTAAATCTAAACTTATTCTAATCATAAGTATAAATAATTATTGTAGACACCTAAAAATCACTAGTGTATTTAATCTAAATCATCACAATCTCTTGTCATCATTTCTCATCCATCTATCCACTATTATCAATTAAATAATTTTAATTATTTAATTAAGTTAACACCATATCCATTATTTTTCTTCATATACTTTAATTAAATAATTAAGTTATTTAATTAATTTATCATTTTCTCTTATCCAAACTAATTAAATAATTAATTATTTAATTACTTGATAATTTTCTTCTAACCACTTTAATTAAATATTTTTTAATTATTTAATTAAATTATCAAATTTGTTCATTCTCATTAATTAAATAATTTTAATTATTTAATTAATTTAGGAATTCTTATCATCCACCATAATTAGCTAAATTTAAATTAAATTAAATTAATTTTCTTTTTCTCTCTTTAATTCTTCTAAAAATAAATAAAATTTACATTTTATTTATTTCCTAAATATATGTTCATCTCATGCACATGAATTAAATAGATTTAATTAATTAATTCTATTAATATTTTTCTATCTCCCAATTTAGCGATCTGATTGAAAAAAACATCAATTCACTCTCACTCACTCTTACTTCAGTTGAATCCATGTAGCTAGTCATCTCATCCATGCAACCACTTAAATCATTATTTAAGCCCTTCATCTTGACACGTCACTTGCACATTCATCATGATATATCAATCAATCAATCCCATCCACTGATCTTTTAAATCACCCTACACCACTCATCATGTATCAAGTGAAAGTTATAAGTACACCATCATTCAACTATTCAAAATATCCACAATTTATTTGAGAATATGTGTTATCATTATGTCATCTTTCTATCACTTTGTGAATCAAGGTTATGATAGAGTATTTAGAGCAATCCACCTATCAACCAATTTGCAATAGTGAAGTACAATGGAAAAAGGTATAAGCATGTTTATGGAGGTGATATTGATTTGAATTGATATACTTTATTTTTTGTGTGCACACTCTCATTAATGTAGTTAATTTATTATTGGATTGGCTTTAATTGAATTCTCATTTTCAAATTTAGTATTGGATACTCCCCCATTGTGGCACACCCAATGGGACCCATGTCCCTGAAATTTAATATTTTCATTGAGTTTTTTGTGATTTTTAAGGTTATAGGTTCATATTGTCACTGTTGACCCAAAGTGGAACTTTTGGTTTGAAGAGCAATACTTTTGATTTGTAGGGATGCACTTCTGATATAGGGTTCGATGCTTCTAATAAAGGACTAAGTTCTTTTGATTGGGGATTTGATGCATCTAATACATAGAGTGACACATCTAATTGTGTTTGTAGGATTCAAACAATATTATTAGATTTCAATTTTTTATATCTTTCTTTCATCATTTTCCTATCC
Source organism: Sequoia sempervirens (assembly GCA_007258455.2). Taxonomy (NCBI): domain Eukaryota; kingdom Viridiplantae; phylum Streptophyta; class Pinopsida; order Cupressales; family Cupressaceae; genus Sequoia; species Sequoia sempervirens. The sequence goes on along the minus strand of VDFB02105785.1, from coordinate 159,577,980 downwards.
ACTAACAATTTGATGTTTTCAATTAACTCCTACTTGATTTTATAAGATTGATCATTTTTTTTATGGGGTTTCCTTTTGCATTTTTAGTTGGTAGACCATGTGATTGTATGTACAAAATAACAAAGAGGCACTTTTATTCTTGATTGAAACATTAGATACATAGAGTGGCACATCTAATAGATAGAACAATACTTTTGAAGAGTACAATGACGCTTTTCATAGGTAACTAGGTGCATCTGATAGTATTTAAATTCTTTCAGTTGTTACTTTAATGCATTTGATATTTAATTTGATGCTTCTAATTCAACCAATTAGATTTTATTTTTGCTTAATGTTTTCATAATTTTGGAAAATAATCAAGTGGTGTAGATTGGTAATTGTTGGGAGAAGTATTTGAATTTGAGCCTACTATCATAATTTGGTGTAGGAAAAAGTGACCCATTTTTATTAGCTTAGTTGTACACTTCATTTATGTTTTAAAAATGAACATGTATGATGTGCTTGTGTAGAATTTTGATTGTTTATGCTCTCTCCTTGTGGTGTGTGCATGTTTGGAGATCAAAAGAACCTTCTATTTTACTTATTTGATTTATTTTTCACCCAAAGTTGTACTAGCTTGTGAATGTTCTCCCCTCATGCTTTGTGAGAACTTCGTGATAAAAAAATTGTATCAATATTTCCTATTAGGGGACTTGCTTGGGGATTTCATTACCCCAAGGTGAACCTCAACCAAATTTTCTAGCATGGTGTATAAAGGGGGAGAGAAAAAGTTGTACCTCAAGAGTGATTCATTGTCATGTATGACCAAGGATAGAGACCCTTGGTCCACCAAGACTCGTATCTAGGCAAAGAGGATAGGAGAAACCTTCCTAGACTCAAGAATTTGTATATGAGCTCTCAATTCATAGATACCATTGTGAACCTTGTTTCTAGCAAGCCTAAGACAATCGACTATCAATCTAGTGTGGTACAAGGTACAATATCATTCCTAAAGTTACTCAATATGTACCTTCCTGAGTAAGGTTGAAATACCTTGGCCTAAAGGTGTCAAAACCTCCAAGGTAGAATAAAACATAAATATAGCAACACCAAAGTTGTCGCCAACCTATACAGGCTACAACATGCAATTTGGAGCCTAGTTTACATGGCCCATAGGGATTGAGCTCTATGGGGCCATAGCCCCCTAAGGGGTGAAGACCGACCTACATGGTGGTTCACCAACCTCCTCAAAAATTCACAAATTTAAATCATTTTTTTTAATATTAACTCAAAAAATAAATAATAAACAACAACATTTTTGGTTGGTTATAAATATTGTTACAAATAAGCACATTCTGCAATTCAATAGTTTGTGATTAATGAAAATCTAAGAGCATATATGGATCTATATATATACATATATGTATATATACACGTCTTTTGTCATATCAATAAATTGGGAAAACTTTGTAAACATTTAAATTTTACAACCTATATACAATTTATTTTTTCTCTTGACATCCATCCATTAAGAGGAAACAAATCAAAAATCTAAAGCAAAACTAGAGAACAATAATTTTGAATGTGACTCAACAAATGTGCAATTGTAAAAAGAAATCAATTAAGGATTTCAATATTTAAAGTATTCATGGTTAGTTTAAAATAAATTTTTAGTTAGTAAAATCATATATTGCTTAAGTTTAAATTTGTAATGTGAAGAGTTTTTTCTTTTATTACTCTCTAAATAAAAGATTATTTCTATTAACTTAAACATTATAAATTATGAATTCATCAAAAAAATTTAGTATAAATATTTTAAATTTTAGAGGCAAAAAATTTCAAGTTCCTAATACTTTTCTTGTGCTAATGTTATTGCAGCTTCGAGCTTCATACTTAATTATTTGTGATTATTTAATGACAACATATCTCTAATATGGCCAACCTCCTTTGTAATTATTATTTATTATTTGTAATTATTTTTATGGTGGCTGACCTTGTCCTTGAAAAGGTGCGACCCCTCTAAGAAACATGTATATATAGAAGGTCACTTTCTCTCATTTGTGCATCAAGAAAAGTTTGATCTCCTTCTCCATTAAGTGCGAGTTCTTCAAGAAGAGTAGTGTGAATTCATATAGGAGCATATTGTTAGTCTATTCAAGTGCAAATTGAAGGGGAGATTATTAAGTGTGTGTTACAACCATTGTTGGTGTTGTTTATTGGCCTTGTGTGTGGCCTCATTTAAAGAGACTTGTTGTCATTACTTATATATATAAGAGATATATTTGTTGGTGGGTTTTTCTCCCTCAAGAGGAGGGTTTTCCCAGGGTATCTATTGTGTTATTGTGTCTGATTTTGAATTAATTTTTTGTGCATTAAATCTGATCATAAAACTAACATGGTATCAAAGCGGGTTTGAAGAAGATCGTGATTAGATTTCTTATTACAACAATACTCTTTTCTCTTTCTCATTATTTTCTATCTCTATCTCTTTGTCAAGATGGTGAACAGTCTTAAGATTGAGGATAGACTTGAGGGAGCATCAAATTTCACTCCATAGAGATTCAAAACTATGCTCACCTTGGAGGAAAATGAATTGGTTGAGTTTGTGGAGAGAAAAGTTCCCAAACCTACGAACGAGGAAGAGAAAGTTCAATGAAGGAAGAAAGATATCAAAGCGAAGAAGATGTTAGTTGATTATGTGAAGGATCATATTGTTCCCATCATCTCTAAGATGAAGACGACAAGGGAGACGTTTAAGTCCTTGGAGGAGATGTATGAGATCAACAACACAAGTTGTGCACTTGCATTGAAGCAACAACTTCATCATGTGAAGATGGCAGAAGGAGAATCTGTCATTGCTTACTTCATGAAGTTTTCCAAATTGAGAGATCAACTCTCTTCTATCAGTCATTTTGTTGATGTCAAGGATTTGACCATGCTTTCCCTTAATGGTCTTCCTTCATCTTGGGAGTCTTTCATTCAAGGAATTAGTGCAAGATTAAAACTTCCCAAGTTTGATCGTTTGAGGGAAGATTGTATTTAAGAAGAGTCTAGGTTGGCTGCGAGAGGTATTGGTCGAAGCTCTACAAATGAAGACATTCATGTTCTTTCTGCTCAATCGTCAAAGAAGAAAGAGAAAGGTGGAAAGAAAGGATATTTCAAGAGGAATAGAGATAAAGGAGCTGATGGTGCTCCCCCATTCAAGAAGAAGTGGGACCTCTCCAAAGTCCAATGTTTTCATTGTGACATGTTTGGTCACTATGCAAAGGATTTCCCCACCAGGGCTAATCAACATGCTTCATTTGTGGATGTGGATGAGATCTCTCCTCAGAAGGATTCTAGGGAATTTCTATTCTAAGCCATGGGCCTATGTTCACTATGCAAAGGATTTCCCCACCAGGCCTAATTAGCATGCTTCATTTGTGGATGTGGATGAGATCTCTCCTTAGAATGATTCTAGGGAATTTCTATTCTAAGCCATGGGCATGTGTTCAAGCTGTGAAGGTTGTGTGTTGATCTGTACCCAAGAGCAGCGTATCTTACTACGTCCAATATTTGCATCCATCAGAATATTTAAAGAGACAAGTATTCTTTGTTTGCTAAGTTATATCATTTAGTTGGATCTTGTAATTAGTAAAGAGAGATAGCGGTTTCTCTTGAATTGTGTTCACTAGCATAAGATATTTTGAAGATTTCATTTATTACATGTTGGTTGTGAAGATTTTCTGAGTGTGACTTTGAAATAAAAAGAGAATTGTAATTTCAATGGTATTATTCTCTAATGCATGAACTGTGATAGAGCATTGAACTCTTAGAGAGAGTTGGTTCTACATGCTAACAACATATTGCATTCAAGAAATCTGTAGTTGTGCAGATTATTTTTTGTTGTGTTGAGTTTGGCACTCTTGAGAGGAGTAAAATATGGAAGAAAGAGGTGTATCAAAATTAAATAAAGATAAGTTTCTTTATCCCTTCATTCTGATCTTTTTATATATTTCTCTTATAGGTTGATTCATTTATGTTTTAATAATTCTCATAAATTATTATGTATTTATGCTATAACCTGAGGTAGTAAACCTTGTATGATTCTAGCCTTGATATTTCTTTGGATAATTATAATTGTTAGTAATCTCTTTCTAAAATGCTTTCAGGACATTTCTAGGAGCAAGAAGGTGATGAGAGATTGCTTAGTGATGAAAAGATTGAGGCATCTTGTGAGGAAGTCATGCTGACCAAAGAAATGATCAAGCGTGGAGTCACAACTTGCAACCATGAGACTGAGTTGGTGGCTAGAGGGAGTTCACTTCTAGAAGTCTTCTTTGCAATCTCTGAAGTAGGGATCAAAAGGGAGTTTTGTGACTCACTGAGAAGAAGTTAAGGTTGCATAGTTGCAAGGCCAAGTGTTAAATCCTTGAAAGACCTCTTCAGCTGCTGAGATCATAATTACACAAGATAGTCATCTAGATTTGATATTGGTAGCTCTGCAAACCTATTCAGAATAGAGTAATATACTATGAGGTCGAGGAGGTCTACCTTGAACTCTCTACTATACCAGAGGTGTGCACTAAGGCAAGTGTTGGAGGAAATCTTGGATAAAGAGGTCAAAAGGTTGATGCAAGTGTGTGAAGATTCAAAGGGAGCCTACTAAACCTGAAGAAGATGGTAATCTAGTTGATCTTGGTTCTTTATGTTGATTTATGGAAACCAATTTTTAGAAGCTTAAGGAGGCTATAGCTAGTTCAAATCTGGTGGATCCTACTATGTACAATCAGTTGATTAGATCATTGATGTATATATACTAGACCAGATTGCAATAAGTGCATTTTGTCAAGTTCATGTGTGAACCAAGGAAAAGACCTCTAGTTACAACGAAGCATATCCTGAGATACTTGTGTGGCATAGTTGGATATGGATTGAGCTATTATGTAGGTGTGGATCTAGAGTTTCATGGCTATACTGATTATGATTGAGCAAGGTGTGTTACTAATCGAAAGAGCACCTCTAGATGTTGCTTCAATTTGGGATCTGCGATGATCTCCCGATGTAGTAGGAAGCAGTCTTCAGTGGCATTGATTACCACAAAGGTTATGTACATTGCAGCATGTGTGGTAGTTTGAGAAGCAATGTGGCTTCAGAAGCTCCTTGCAAGATTGGTTGGACAATTGTTGGAGCCAACTGTCATCCATTGTGTTAATTAAGCTATCTAGAGCCTTATGTCAATACAATGTTTCATGACAGAACTAAACATATTATTGAGGAAATCATTTCAGTTGAGGTATATCATCACTAATGAGTAGATGATAGACATTCTCACCAAGCCTCTCTCCAAGATAAAGTTTTTGTATTTTCGAGATAAGCTTGGTATGGTGGAGAATACAACCTTAACTGAGAAGGAGTCTCGGTATCAGTGATCATTTTTAATGAGTTCTCTATGAGAGAAGTTCGAGGTGAAATCCCTTGATTAATGAGTTCTTCTCTATGAGAGAAGTTCGAGGTGAAATCCCTTGATTTTAATGAGTTCTTCTCTATAAGAGAAGTTCGAGGTGAAATCCCTTGATGCCACCCTTTGGGAGAGCCATGGTGGATGTCATGTGTGTGACTCCATGACAGCATCACATGAGAGAGTCCATGATGATTCCTCTTGTACTTTTGTTTTCACCCTATAGGAGAGCCATGGTGAAAGTCATGTTGAGGTGACAACATCACGCAAGTGATGAACACTTGTACATACCATACATGGTTTTAGCCATTATGGTTGATATCATGAGGTGATATATGATATCACGATGAGGTGATATCGTTTCTTTTCCACATATGGTTGTATCCATTGTGGTTGGCATCATGATTGGGTGATGTGTCTTGTGTAGCAGGAAGTATTCCTCTCTAGTTGAGAGGGAGTGTTGATGTTATTGTAGCTTCGGGCTTCATACTTCCTTAATTATTTGTGATTATTTAATGACAACATATCTCTAAGATGGCTGACCTCCTTTGTAATTATTATTTATTATTTGTAATTATTTTTATGGTGGCTAACCTTGTCCTTGAAAAGGTGTGACCCCTCTAAGCAACACGTACATATAGAAGGCCACTTTCTCTCATTTGTGCATCAAGAAAAGTTCGATCTCCTTCTCCATTAAGTGCGAGTTCTTCAAGAAGAGTAGTGCAAATTCATATAGGAGCAAATTGTGAGTCTATTCAAGTGCAAATTGAAGGGAAGATTATTAGTGTGTATTATAATCATTACTGGTGTTGTTTATTGGCCTTGTGTGTGGCCTCATTGTAAAGAGACTTGTTGTCGTTACTTATATTTATAAGAGATATCTTTTTTGTTGGGTTTTTCTCACTCAAGAGGAGGATTTTCCCAGGGTATCTCTTGTGTTATTGTGTCTAATTTTGAATTAATTTTCTGTGCATTAAATTTGATCATAAAACTAACAGCATGAATCTCCTAACAACCCATAGAATTATCCTACACCTTGATTTTTTAAAACAATAGCACCTTAGGTCAATATTCAAATTCAAATTATTTGAAGTTAAGATTATCAAATATGGTTAGCATAAATATCTTAGCCAATGGAAATTTAGTAAATATAAAAAATTAATAGATAAATATAAGATTAGCATTAATCAATTTTTTTTTTTGATTTAACTTTAAAAAAAATAGAGAATGATAAAAGTAGTAAAGTATATTATTTTATTCAAATCAAGAAGTATAAATATTGTTCATCAAATGTTGTGATTTTTTTTGTATTTCCTATGATGCTAGTCTTGTTTATAGTTTTAGTTTGAATAAATTTTTAAATCAAGAATATTTCATGTACACATATTTATACTTATAAGTTTCATTTAGACACCTAGATTAAATAAATATTCTTATAGTTAGAGGAAAAATATTGAGTACCCTTAGCCTATTTTTTAATCCCCTCATCCTCACTCACGACATGTATGATGGCTTTGTAAACTTGAATACATCAAATGCACAAAGAGAATCTCAAAGATGTGGTCTATTTTTTGAGGTTTAAGGAAAAATATGGTTGTGACAATGTTTGGGTGTGTAAAAAGTGGGCATGGCAGAGGGGGAAAGCAACATCCATCCCTCGGTATGATGATATAGGTAGAAATGAGCACAAATGGTCCCCATTCAAACATTGTACCCTCCTCCAACATCCTCTCTAAAACTCTACCCAACCAATAGAGATGCTCTCATTGATCAATGATCTAGAACTAGCACTCCTCTGATCACTCTTTCTAGTAAAACTAATATTCTAGAGAACCTCCCCATAACCACTCTCCAATCCATCTCTAAGTCCTCTATCCTAAGGGAATATGTCACAAGTATCTTTTTCAATGCACTATCTCCTAAAGCAGTATCATATACCACTTGCTCCCCATAGATCAAAATCCTCAAGATCCTCTAAACATCCTATAAAGTGATCATGATCTCCCTAGTGCACAGGACAAAGGAATTGTGCTTGTTGTGCCATCACTCCACTAGTTTTATCTCCATAAATAGATTAGCATGCACCTTGGGCATATGGATAACATACCATAGTCTAGTTTCATATAGGAATGCCTCCTTTATATCACTTATCTAGTCCCTCAACATCATGGTCATTGTGCATCGCTTGCATGACATCAACCAATCCAATTCCTCCTATTTTTATCACATGCATAACATTAGCCTTAATAAAGATATCTTACCTTTCACTTTGTATCACATGTGCACCACAATATCCCTCATTTGTGTAATTCTATCAATTGTGTTGCATTTAGAATATCACTTGTACAATTTTATCAATTAAAGTGAATTTCCTATCATTTGTAAAATATCACATCAATTACATAGTGTCAACCATTAGATGTGCAATAGTGTATCATATGCATGTCATTTCCTATCATTTGTAACTTTATATCTTAACTCATACATTTGGTTAAACCTAATTCTACCCCTCATTAATGCAACTAGAACTACCCCTAGGGACCTAAAGGTTAGAAACTTTACCACTAAACCAAAGCTAGTTGGTCACCCAAAAATGTGCACATGCTTCACCCATTGACTCCTCTCAAGAATGCCTACCATCTCACTAAATACTCCACTCTAGATGCTCTAGATGATTTGGATGATTTGGACTCTTGAGAGTTAGAGTGCAATTGAGGAAAAATAACATCTCCTATTCCCATTTGTAGCCCCCAAACCCTATTTTTTCTCATTAACCTAAGTGATCCCCCTACCTAGCCTCTTCCCACTATTTCTTTTGCTAGTTTTCTATCAATCAACTTTAATTTTTTACCATATCCACTAGACCTAGCACATCCTTCCTATTGCAATCTTGATTGATTTTTTTCTTGGCCAAACTCTCAAGGGGGCATCTTATCTCAATATGTCAATCATTGGGGTATGTTGGAGTAAGAAACCACACAAATTTTCACACCACCATAATTTATTTTAAACAACACCATAAAACACATTTTCTAAGAGAGGGACAAATTTTAGACACATAGAAATGTCTAATGCATTTCCATCTTTCAATTTTATCATTTTCTTGTCAATTATTCTATCCATATTGATTAAATATTTTATATTATTTAATTAACTTATCATTTTCCATACAACATTAATTCAAAAAAATCAAATTACTTATTTTGGTCCATTGCAATTAAATATATTTTTTTAAATATTTAATTAACTAACACTTCCTCTATAATTGAGTAAATTACAATAATTTATTTAATTACCTATTTCCCTTCAAAATAAATATATAAATAAAATTGATATTTTATTTATTACCCAACTATACTTTATGAATTAAATAAATTTATTTAATTAATTCTTTCAATGATTACACCTCATCAATCTAGCTTGTTTACCTATTTTAGCTCCTTCCATATCTTGATTTTTCTTATCCATTGATTCTTTTAATTAATCTCCAAAGTTGTTCAAATATCAATTGAAGCATATAAATAAATCCCTCTATATTCACACATTATCTCCTAGAGCAATCGTTATTAAGAGCTATTATTATCATTATCATTATCTAGAGCAAAGCTATCTTGAGCACTACTATCTATATCATTATATATCTATTATTTTTGGGCATATCATTATCATTTATAAAATTCATGATATCATACTATCATTGTTCTATCATGGTTATGGTACTTTGAAGAGTAACCCACATATCAAGCCTTCGAGAAAATATAAAAGAAATAATTGAGCAAATCAAGGTCTTTGCTATGGTATAATTGTTCATTATTTCATTCGTGCATAGATCTTAATATTTATTGAGTGATTGTTAAGTGTGAATTTAGCACTTTCGTTGTATTGTTCCTATTTTTCATGATTCGCGTTTTTATCTAACATCTGTAAATTTTATGATCAAATTTAATGCACAAAAAATTAATTCAAAATCAGACACTGTACACAACAGATACCCTGGGAAAACCCTCCTCTTGAAGGAGAAAAGCCCAACAACAATATATCACTTATATATTGAATAATCTCAAAGATGATCTCCTTACAAGAGGCCAATATGAAAGGGCTATACACAAGCATCAATATTGTGATGCATATAGAAATGGATAGAGACAAATCGTTGAACAACTCACAACCTTCAATGATGCCAAACTTAACCTTTGATGAACTTCAATATGCCTTGTACAGGTTTGCGCCAAGTAGAAGGAAATACAAAAACAATAAAATCGATGATGAATGGAATGCAATGGAGGCATATATATACAAAGTAATAGAGGAGACGTGACTCTCCAAATACAAGTCAGCCTCATTCAAGAAGATGCCCCTCTTGAAAATCGTGCCACTTGAACAAGGTCAGCCTTGTTAAGTAAAACGTGCCTCTTTATTTATTATTTATTCCTTTAACAAGTAGTGGTGTCTCTATAAAAATTGCGCCCCTTGAGACTCAAATAAATTAAATAGCATAAGGTTATTAATTAATATCAATAAGATCGTTGGAAGATTATTCCAGATGTTGTATGTAACATCAACACTCGCTCTCAGCTACGGAGTAAACTTCTAGCTACACAAGACATATCACCTCAACATGATGTCTATCACTATGGCTACAACCATTAGTGAAAAGAATAATATCACCTCATCATGATATTAGATATCACCTCAAAACGATATCAACCATAATGGCTACAACCATACTATGGTGTGTACAAGTGCTCATCACTTGCATGATGTTGCCACCTCAACATGACTTTCACCATAGCTCTCCCAGAGGGTGAAACACAAGTACAAAATATGTCATGGAGTCTCACACATGACATCCACCATGACTCAACTTAGAGGGTGGAAACAAGGACTTTCATCTCAAATCTCAAAGATAAATGCATTAACAAGGGCTTGCACCTCAAACTCCTCTGTCTCAAAGGAAAATGCATTAACTAGGGATTTCACCTTGAACTTCTCTCACAGAGAAGAACTCATTAAACAAGCTCACTGATACTGAGAATCTTTCTCAGTCAAGGTTGGATTCTCCACCATACCAAGCTTATCTCGAAAGTATAAAAAAATTATCCTAGAGAGAGGCTTGGTGAGAATATTCATCGTCTACTCATCAATGCTGATGTACCTCAACTGTACTTCCTTTCGTAGTACCATATCTCTAATGTAGTGGTACTTGATCTCAACGTGCTTGGTTTTTTCATGGAACATAGGATTGGCAGAAAGCTTCACACAACTCTGATTATCGCAGTGAATGATAGTAGGCTCCATTGATTTTCCAAACAATCCTGCAAGGAGCTTACAAAGCCACACTGCTTCCTGAGTTTCCATACAAGCTGCAATATACTCTGCCTCTGTTGTACTCAATGCTACAAATGACTGCTTCCTGTTGTACCAGGAAATCATAGTAGAACCCAAACTGAAGCAACAACCAGAGGTGCTTTTTTGATCTGTGACACACCCTACCCAATTAGAATTTATATAACCATGTAACTCCAAGTTTGCATCTAAAGAATACCTCAACCCATATCCAACTGTGCCACACAAGTATCTTAGGATATGCTTAGCTACAACAAGATGTATCTGTCTTGGATCACACATAAACTGGCTAAGTGCACTCGATGCATAGCAAATATGAGGTCTAGTGTTAACTAGATACATCAAAGACCCAATCAGTTGTATGTACAATGTAGGATCCACCAAGTCTGAATTAGCTACAACCTCCTTCAATTTATGTAGGTTGGTCTCCATAGGTGTAGACATGGATTTGCAATCCATCATACCAAATCTCTTAGGTATATAAATGGTGTACTTTCCTTGACTTAGAATCATCTCATCTAGTTTCTACTAGACTTCTAATCCAAGGAAGTAATGCATGAGCCCAAGGTCCTTCATCTCAAATTCTGAAGTCAACTCCTTCTTGCACTCGAGAATTAGGTGATCTTCTCTAGTAAGAATCAAATCATCAACATAAAAGACCAATATTAATGCATCACCATTGATTACCTTGAAGTAGAGATTTGAATCAACATCATTCTTCAAGAAGCCCAAACTTGACAGGTAATGATCAATCCTTTCGTACCAAGCGCGAGGAGCCTGCTTAAGACCATACAAGGCTTTCTTTAGCTTGCAAACATGTGAATCCTTCCCATAAACCTCAAATCCATTAGGTTTCTCTATATAAACTTCTTCCTCAATCACTCCATTGAGAAAGGTTGTCTTCACGTCCATCAGGTGAATCTTCCATCCTCTAAATGCAGTGATAGCAATGATGGTTATGACAGAAGTATAGTGAGCAATAGGAGAAAATGTTTCTTCATAATTAACTCCCTCTTTTTGAGAAAACCCATGAGCCACAAATTTTGTTTTGTACTTTTCAATTCTTCCATTTGTAACATGCTTGATCTTGCAGAGCCATTTAGAAGATACCACAGACTTTCCCTCGGGTCTAGGAACAATGTCCCAAACATCATTCTTAAGAATTGATTGACACTCCTCTATCATAACATCTCTCCAAACCTAATGACTAGATGCTTCCTCAAAACATGTAGGCTCAGATTCTATAATCTGACTCATTAAGGAAACATAACTAGAGAAATTATGTGGCCTTTTACTTTCTCTGAATGTACCTTTAGGAGCTCCAAAGGTTTCAGCCTCTTGCATAGTACACCTGGCCCATAGAGGTCTCTTTCTCCCAATAACAATGTCAGTAGGCCCATCAGTAGGTTCCAAGGGTTTAGTAAGATCAATATCTTCTTTTGGTTATGAAGTCTCCCTCTGAATCTCAAGAGTATGGTCAACTTCCATGTCCTGAGGAGACTCTTCATTATTGATCTCCATATGAATTCCCCTGGATCTCCTAAATGCAACATCTTCCTTGAATGTGACATCCCTACTGATCTCGATCAACTTCTATCCTAGAATGTATATTCTATAGGCTTTTGATGTCTCACTATAGCCCAAAAATATTCCCTTCTTTCCAGAAGGCTCCAACTTAGTTCTCTTTTCCTTTGGAACATGAACATAGACATGACATCCAAAGATCCTCAAATGACTGACTTCAAGCTTCTTCCCTGTAAAGGCTTCTTCTGGAGTCATATTCTCCAAGACCTTATGAGGACTTTTGTTCTGTACAGATACAACTGTCCTAGAAGCTTCTACCCATAAGAATGTTTGCAAATCTTGATCATGGATCATGGCCTTTGCTGCTTCCACAATCATCCTATTCTTTCTTTTTGCAACACCATTCTGTTGAGGATTATAGGGGACACAGAACTCCCTCTTAATCCCTACATCAATACAAAAATTCCAAAAACTGCCATAGGTGCATTCTCCACCATTATCATATTTGAGGACCTTAATTCTTTTACCAGAAATATTTTCTACCAAGGCTTTAAATTCCTTAAACTTATCTAACACTTCCTCAGACTCTTTAGTTTTCAAAAAATAAATCCAAGTCTTCCTAGAGTGGTCATCAATAAAAAGAACATAATAAAAAAATCCACTCAAAGATGGAACAAACATAGGACCACATAAATCAGAATGAATAAGGTCTAAAACACACATAGATCTATTTTCTCTACTATGAAAAGGGGCTTTTATATTCTTACCCAAAGCACAACCCTTGCAAGTACCTTTGTGCTCCTGGTTTAACTTAAGAAGGCCTAACACCATCTTTCCCATGATAGGTAAGGCTCAGAAGTGTAGGTGAGCCAATCTATGATGCCAAAGATCACATAGACTTGAAGAATCATGAACCAAAGCTTGTAGAGGACGTGTGCAGACCCTGTAAAGGCTTTCATGTCTAACTCCAATTACTGGAGCATCCTTGAAGCTAGAGTTCTCCATCCAAACTAGAACTTTTCCTTTGGAGAAGGAAACTTGATATCTGTTAGCTCTCAAAAACATAGGCAAGGATACCTCAAGAGGTTGCCAATCTCTTGGTACGTTTTAGGGTAACAGAACAAGGTTTGAAATAATTAAACCTTCTACTCTTCAGGTGCTGCTAGACCTAGGCGGGTGTACCTATAACGGATGAAGCAGAATTAACCTGTGATCTTCCTTCCTACAACAATTTATCCACAATGGCTTATGAAAGTGGACAAAATGGATGGATTTTGGAATAAATTTTATACTAAAATGAAGACTAAATCCTAATATGCTCAACTAAGAGATGTAAAAAAATATGAATGAGACTGAATGATGTGAATGGTGAGACCAGTGCCCTATAGGGTATGCGGAGTCAAGAGAAATCTGAGATAACTACTTTGTTCTGGCAAGAATTCAAGTTGTTCAACATATGATTTGGTTTATAGCTTGTATAAACATGCAAGATTATAATTACCGAGTTCTTCTTAAATGATCCAATTGATATCTTCTAATTACTATGATCAATTTAGAGGATTTAATCTTTACTGGAAAGAACCAATTAATTGATCACATAGCTACAACAAATGTGTACTGAAAAACTGGAGGTAAACTTGTTACACCAATTCAAACAATCAAAGAACATCACAATTGGAGACAACTTCGATAATATTTTCAATAAACACAACCAACAACTGATACCAGAAATAATTGCAACACATCAAAAGACTTCCATTGATATCTCCATGATTTTACATATGCAACATAATCTCTTTTTTGCGAAACACTGTGTTCCTCTAAACTGTATCTATTCTATCCTATTGTTTTACCTACTACTTCATTTACAATTGAGAGTGATTATTTATACATCAATATCCGCACAGGCACATCGTTTCATATTCCAATATCGGAAAATAGTTGCAATTAGGAATTTTCATGTTGGCCATAGTGCATAAGACTTCATCAATCATTCACTGTAACATCCCTGTGAGTATGCCGAAGGAAACAATATCACTGATCATCCCTTAGGTCTTTTGTGCCTCGCCATAACACATCCGAGTCATGAAGACATCATATCAAAAACCCCTAAAACCCCATTTGTCTCTCGCACGTCGCTGCAGCATTCCATTTGTCACAACAAAGCCATATAGTATTCTTTTATTCCCTTTCAGTCTCATCTCTGCATTCGTTATAGCTCATCTGGGTCGGTGAGATATCACAGAGATTACAATACATTTTGCTGATATGTACTTCTTGTGCCTTCCATTCGTCGAGACCCAAGGAGCCTCTCACCGAAATTCAACTTGTTCTAACTCATTGTCGCTATAACTTAATGGTGTCAGGAAGACCTTATAGAGAATCCACCTTGTTCCACTGAAATTTCATCTCCCGAGTCACCGAGACAATAGTAAACTCCTACCGACAAAGTCCCCCTGTGCTCCATCAGCGAGACCGGGCACCTCGCCAAGACATTTTATTTTTCTTACCGACTGAAATAAGTCTTACTGATGAAGCCATTCATCGGAAAGACAATGAGCCTTCGAAGAGACTCATACCAATGCCAAAAGTTACACCGAACCCATTCCTTCATCTCATTCGCTGAGACTTATCCTGATGTGCTCTATCGGTGAAACACCCTGATTTCATTGAAACTCTCGCCGAAGACCACCTCTCCATAGGTCACCAAGACATTTTAGTTTTCTTACCGACTGAGTCCACCTGTCGCTGATGACCCCCTTCACATCTTATCGGCAAGACACTACTCCAATATACTTTAGTCTCACCGATGTACATTCCTCGTCACCAGTCGGTAAGACAATGCTCAATCACCAAGACCACCTGCTGAAAACCTTTAGCTTGGCCGAAACATTTCCACATGCACCAGTCGAAGAGACAAAATGTTTTCGTTGTGACCTTACGCCGATACTCATCAATTTGGCCAAAATGAATACTTGTGCACAGTCGGTATGACATGTGGAGATCGCCGTGACATTATATCGATGCCTCAATCCTTTGCCGATAGAACCTTTGATACGCCTTTCAACAAGACATTCATATTTCGCTATGACCTTCACCCGAATATGACGCCTATACCGATATGTGTCTTTCAAACACGGGTCGGTGAAACCTGACGCGTTCAGTGAAGCATTACACCGATGATCCTGACTCATGCCGATATAAACACTCCCGTCGCCGAGATGATGAAACTGTTATGTTGATAACTGCTAGTGAATGAAATTCAGTCACCATGACATTAAAACTTCTTGCCGATAGGCAACATAGACGTTTTGCTAGCAGAAGACACAACATGGATCAGGGAGAGCCTAATGAACTCATGCCGAGAGGCACCAGAATGCAAAAGATGCATGACTCAATGGATTCGATCGGCAACATGGGAAAAATATGAGCAAAATGATATGAAAATAAAACCCTACATTTATGAAAAGGATTCCAATGGAAACTTAAGGTTATGGCAAACATGTGAAAATGCTCAAAAATTTATAGTTCCAACAATATCCTTTATCTTCCAAGGCTGAAATAGAAATAATATTGTGCTTGATTCCAGGAACATAAAGAACATTACCCAACTGAAGTGTGATGCTGAAATCCAAATGAAGTGTAGAGGTCCCAATTCCTTTCACAAAGTAGCTAGCATCATCTCCAATGATGACTTGCTCAGAAGACTCCTCCACCAAACTTGATAAGTGCTCCTTAAAACCAATGATGTGTCATGAAGCACCACTATCGATCAACCAAATGTTGGTGTCGATAGGTACACTGCTTGACAATGCTGAGTAGAAAAAATATTCACTTGAATCCTTTTGTGAAGAAGCATCATCAACATCTGCAATGGTGACTTGTTGCTTAGGTCTAGTTGGACAATGCTTAGCGAAGTGCCCAAACTTATGACACCTAAAGCATTGAATCTTGGACATGTCTCTCTTCTTCTTGAAGGGAGGTGCATCATCATTTCCCTTGTCTCAATTCCTCTTGAAGAATCCTTTCCTTCCATCTTTTCCATTCTTCCTTGAAGCATGGGAGGCAAGAACATGAATTTCTTCATTCTTTGAACTTTTACCAATGCCTCTTACCAACAACTTTGATTCTTCTTGAATGCAATCAAATCTTAGGTGATCAAACTTAGGAAATTTTTGATCTTGCATTGATTCCCTGAATGTAAGATTCCCAAGTCAAAGGTAGACCATTGAGAGCGAGCATAGTCAAGTCTTTTTCATCAACCATATGCCTTATTGTCAAGAGTTGATCTCTTAAATCTGCAATCCTCATAAAGTATGCAATCACTGATTCACCTTTCACCACCTTCACAAGATGTAGTTGTTGCTTTAGTGCAAGTGCTCGGCTAGTATTTATTGATTTCGTACATCTCTTCCAATGTTTTGAACATGTCTCTCGCTGTCTTCAACTTAGAGACGATAGGAACAATATGATCCTTGACGGAATCAACCAATATCTTCACTGCTTTAATATCTTTCTTCACCCACTGTAACTTCTCTTCTTCCTCCTCAGGTTCAGGAATGCTAGACTCCACAAACTCACCTAATTCATTTTCACGCAAGGTAAGCATTATCCTAAATCTCCATGATGTGAAGTTAGATGCTCCCTTGAGTCTATCCTCAATCTTCAAACCATTCACCATCTTGACTAATGTAGAAAATGAACAAAGAAGTATGAAGGAGAGAATAGGCTATCGGTGATTAGGAATAAATATGATCATGATCCTCTCAAACCCACTTTGATACCATGTAAATTTTATGATCATATTTAATGCACAGAAAATTAATTCAAAATCAGACACAATACACAGAAGATACCCTGGGAAAACCCTCCTCTTGAGGGAGAAAAACCCATCAACAATATATCACTTATATATTGAATAATCTCAAAGATGATCTCCTTACAAGAGGCCGATATGAAAGGTCTATACACAAGAATCGATATTGTGATGCATATAGAAACATATAGAGACAAATCGCTGAACAACTCATAACCTTCAATGATTCCAAACTTAACCTTTGATGAACTTCAATCTTCCTTGTACAGATTTGCACCAAGTAGTTAAGGAAATACAAAAAAAATAAAATTGATGATGAATGGAATGCAATGGAGGCGTATATATACAAAGTAATAGAGGATACGTGACTCTCCAAATACAACAAGTCGGCCTCATTCAAGAAGACGTCCCTCTTGAAAATCGCACCACTTGAACAACGGCCTTGGTAAGTGAAACGTGCCTCTTCATTTATTATTTATTCCTTTAACAAATAGTGGTGTCTCTATAAAAATTGCGCCCCTTGGACTCAAATAAATTAAATAGCATAAGGCTATTATTTAATTTATTATCAATAAGAAGATCGCTGGAAGATTATTCCAGATGTTGTATGTAACATCAACAACATCTACATCTAGGGCTTGTGCCTAAAACAATCTAACATAGTGTTGAAAAAAGTTATGAAGGATATTAGGAATGATATATTATTTGGTCATCCCCTCTAATGCACTTGATCTTTTGAGGAGAATGCTTATGTCATATAGTTAAGGAAAATTCTAGATATAGCACATTATTGTTAACTTTCAACCAATGAAGTTTGGCTTTGATTTTAGATCCCTTATAGAGTAGGCATTAACCACCTACATAAAGTGGCACTTATTAGCCACCTAAATTTTGAATGGCATGGGAAAATGTACCACTTTTAGTGAAACAAAGAGTTGGTTGAGTTTTAATAACATAGCTATGTAAATTAATATATTTTTACCAAAAATTGACTAAAAATTATTAAGAAATAGGTGGGTATGTGTAGGATCATCATGAAAAAACAGGCCCTTAAGTGGCAAAAAATTCAGAAAAATCAAAGTTAGGCAACTTGACATAAAAATTTGAATGAGTTATCTATATTATTTAAAAAATACGTAAGAATAAAATCTATAGGAAATTGAATGTAGTTTCTAAACTACTAGGTTTATTTAAAAAGAAAAATCTATTTGGTGAAAATTTAAAATTTCAATGCGAGTACTTAAATTTGGGAAAACTAAGAAGTAGGTGTCTTTGACCCTAACCACAATTAAATGATAATATTTTTTTATAGGATTATAGATATAAGTAGAGGACTCATGTCCCGATGTGATGCATATTTTTTGTAATTTTTTTCGAAGTAAATATATTTTTTTTATTCAAGGGGTAAATGCTTTTGACCAGAGCTATGAACCGGATACAACCATTCATCAACACCACCCCTACGGGGTTTGAACCTTGCTGGAAAGAACAACAATGCCACCTATAAACCATCACACCATGCCAATACCGACTTCGAAGTAAATAATTAATTAAATGAATTTTTTATTACAAATTTTAAAAAATATAAAAACTCGTATGTCTAGCCACCTTAACTTGGTCAAAACATCATGAAATTGAATTTATTTTTTTCTAATCTTATATTATGTGAAGCATAGAATGTGATGCATGCTTTGGATTCAAAAAATGTGATACCCTTTGAAAGCTATAGATGTTTTTCAATCAACCTATCAATCAGGACTTTAGTCGTAATTCAAATAGAAAATGAATAATAATTATTTATTAAATTCAAAGTAAAGCATAATTTATATTGATCGAAAGTTGAGAATCTCATTTAAAAACCCTTTTCATTTCATGAATTTTGGGTAAAAAAAATTCGTTAGCCACATACCCATCATATTGCCACTTTTTGGCCCATCATGATCCTGCACATACCCAGGGAGTACAAATTATTTTTTTGGAAAATCATTCAATCTATCCATAATCATCTTTCATATTTCACACCATATTTCAAACATGTTAGCTCAATTATGTGTTAAAAATAATTGATTCTTTTTAGGGCCTTAATTTTTTTAGGCCCACACTAGATCTTGAATTAGAAAGTGGTCTAAAAGAACATAATCCAACATTAGTTCACTAGAAGCAAAAAATAATTAACAAAGGAAAAATTAAGGTTGGGCCAATAACATGGCATGAACAAGCTCCTTAATGACCTTTAAAAACAACTACACAAATGATACCAAGTGTAACAAATTTTACATGTGTTTTGGTGGACAAAATTAATGTCATAAAATCCCAATCTATTATGCATGTAGAACCATGTCTCTCTCTTGATAATTTTCCAATGCATCAAAATATTCTGTTGTTTCTTATATACCATCTTAATCATATTAAAGTCATCATTAAAAACCCATAACATGATTAGAAGGTCATTTTCAATCCACCATCATATAAAATTATTTGTATCCACATCATTGGAGGAATAAATATCAAGATAAAGATGCAATCATGGTTGTCTTGATATTGAAAAGGGCTTATAAATCTCCATTTGTTTGGTCACAATCGTAGGTACCATTTGACATCAATAAATGCTAACATGCTACAAGTGACAAAGATCCTATTCATGATTACTATTGAAACAATTAGTACCTAACCACATGATGTGGCACATGATTAAAACTAAAAATAAGGAAACCTTGATTTCTAGAAGATAATATCTAGAAAAGAAAATATTTGTCAAAAATATTGCACCATGAATTTATGATTTGGTTCTCTCAAAATCCTTACATTCCATGAGATACAATTCATGAGGTAAGAGGATCATGGGATATTTCCTTATATTCTAACCCTTGCAATACAAAAACCCTACTCTTCTCACAACTATTCTAGTTGTCCTAAGATAAGGCACAAAATTGAATCTACCTTATTTTACAAGAATTTTATCCTTGTTCAACATCCTAGGGAGGGATATAAGACTATCAACCTCCCTTCAATTTTGGCACAACTTCTCAAGATCAATAAGGAAATAACCCTCAGAGGAAGTGGAATTCTAGAAAACTAGGGTGTAGGGGCCTCTTTGACATACTCACTGGAGGTTTGGTAAGATTTGGTTGAAGTTCAATCACTTTATTTTCTTTCTCACTTGCCTATGATTGAAAATCTACCCCTATGAGATTTACTAATTTGTTGTTAATGAAAGGGAAAGAGGGACATGTATTTCTATATTTGATGACAACACCATTGTTGGGACCAAGATTAGAATGATAGTTTTTATATGGGTCCCATTACAACCCTTTTTATGGTTGTTGATATTAGTCAAACACACTTCTAGTTTTTTTTCCTCAAGCACTAGCTTAGACATTAGCTTAGGCTTGAAGGAAGTTAGAGGGTAGTCTATAATTTTTTGTTTAGATGATTGACATCAAAATAAAATGTTTTTGATAAAAGGGATAAACGGGTTTTACAGGGACCCAAAACCACAAAGTAACATTACAAGCAAAGACCAAAACAGAGGTCCAAGAGACAAGAAGGCTGCCATAGAAATAAAAACTAGCTAAAACAGGCAGCCACAAAAAAGCCATCAGACGGTCAGCAAACAGACAAAGCTGGGCCCAGCCACAGTTAATCCATAGACTTTAGAAGCTCGTCAGCTACCTCTTCTAGGTCCACCATATCCTGGGACCCCTCCATGAAAATCTGAGTCATTTTTGGGGTAGTCAGGGCTTTTCTTTTCATACTTGATCTGGTCTTAGAGATCCCCGCTTCCTCATCCTGGTCTTTCTCCTGATCAAGATCGATAATCAGTGCTCTTTTCTGGGTTTTCTCCAATCTTTCAGTCATGGCTTTGATGATTAAAGAATTATGTCTGGCAATTCTGCAGTTCTGATTAGCAATTTTTTTCATGGTTCCTTTAATTTTATCAAGATCTTTTTCAACAATGTTGTCCTTTTGTATGTTATCAAAATAAAATGTTAAGTAGGTTTATATACCAAAAATTCTATAGATGACACATGTCACCTATTTACGTATCAATTATTTCTTGTAAATATTGAGCAAGGTTAATTTCTAAGAAAACTCTATGTTGTGACCTAGCCACATAAAATTCTTTTGGTCAACACATATAACCCCAAGAGATGACACAATCTAGTTGAGGAAGGGACAACATGACAAGGGAAAACTATCATATTTGAGTTAGATAGTCACCTTAAGAGTTTGTTAGTTGATCACTATGGAGTCCCTTATTTAGGGAGAGAAAAAAAGTAGTGAGCTACACATGTAGTAGGGACTGTGACATAGGACTATATTTGAATGGTTAGCTTCTACAAAGAAAAAGAGAAAGAATCCTACCATTAAATTCTAGCTGCAAATCAACTTAAACCCATGGGGAACTCACACTTGATATTCATCTAGTAGTAGAGAATGCCTTTATATGGCACACAACTAACAAAATAATCAATGAGCATAAATTGTTCAACCTATTAACAAGCACTATTAAAATCAAGCTCTAGACTTAAACATTCAATGGGTTAACGAAGAAAATTTTTCATGGAAGGATTTTCACACAAACTTTTGAGATTTTTTTAGTGTCATCATTGCTCACTTCAATTCCTAACACTTCAACATTAAAAATTGAAATAAAATATTTAAGTTCCACAAAAAGCACCATCCTACTTTTTTTTATTACAAAAATGCATATATTAATAATAAAAAATTGTACACAAACATAAGAAGACACTTTCAAGATAAGAATCTTAAAGAAGCCACAAAGGAAAGGATTCAACAAATAGAGCAAATCAACATGAAACATTTGCAAGTGACAAAGAAGCTGCAACTTACAAATTGCACTACATTAGACATCACTTTTCTCCAAGAGTATAAAGAATTTGCTCCTTTGTAACAATTTCCATAGATGAGAGAAGAGATCTATGGTGATTCTTAGCAATCGCTGCCAATTGGGACTACACTTGAGCTATTTGTGTCTTGATCTCTAAATTGATGTTGAGTTTTTCTTTTGAAGCTTTAACAAATGTTGACTACTGCAAGATAATGTTGGAGAAAAAACCATGCATAATTACTTCCATAGGCTGGAAGTCATTAGAGAAAATTTCTTTTCATTAAATCTTCCAAATATACAATAGAATACATTGACAAAAAGATTGTAAAACCATATTTTGAAACAAATGCAGCCTTATCAATGCTGATTTCCAATTTAACTTTCTATTAAATATAGCAAGGATAAGGGCCAAAGATGTTTTCCAAATTTCTTAGGTATACTTGCACATCCAAAAGGCATGCAGTTTAATGGTTTCTAACTTGTGACAAAAAAGACATC
This sequence comes from Sequoia sempervirens, assembly GCA_007258455.2. NCBI lineage: Eukaryota > Viridiplantae > Streptophyta > Pinopsida > Cupressales > Cupressaceae > Sequoia > Sequoia sempervirens. The sequence continues at coordinate 159,555,525 of VDFB02105785.1, read as the reverse complement.
TAGAGGAGTGGGTAGGGAGAAAGGTGAGACATTTTTCCACAACAATTTTATAGTTAATAATCTTCCATGCTAGAAATTGAGCTTTAGCTTTAGCTTTGGATTTCCAAACAACGAGGTTCAAACTAAATCACTTAGATGAAAAACCTAAAACTATCATAATAAATGCAAGAAAGATAATTAAATTTTGCTACTTTATTAATAGGTGGTTTGAAAAAACAAGTAACAAAATCATACAAAGTAAAACCAATTTTATTCATAACTCACCTTCACAAATTTGAGTGCAAAACTATTAATAAAAAATCCATAAGAAAAATTGCTACAACTGAACAACTTGTTGAGAAAATATTGCTTACCAACTCTTAAAATGATTATAGTGGTTTCTCCTCATTGAAATTATGAGATAAAATCACCAATTATATTTGGTTCGAGACATTGCTAGACCAATAATAGTGCCACTTTCAATAGTACCATCACATCCTACTGCCTGTTTATTATATGCGACACATTCGTCGTCAAACCTCTAGTGCCTTTAGTTAATGTCAGAGTCCTTACCCAACCTTACCCTTCGGAGTCCCACTGTCAATTTGTAATAAAGCATTTCCTAGCACATTATTAGCATGGGTTATGACAGCCTTCTCTCATAAATGATTCTCACAACTATGCAAAGAAATTAAGCAATGTTAAATTCATAGGAAAACATCCATAATCCTTTCGATCTTTGCAGACTATTTCATCTCCTTGGCCCTTATTTAATCTGCACTTCAAAAGGCAAGTAATATTAACATTAAAATTCCGAAATAAATCATGGACACTATGGTATTGATAGTCGTAGAAGAAATTCATAGTTTCAAACTCAAATATTTTTTGATTTAAATTTACCAGCCATTTTTGTGTCAAGTACAATGCCCCCACTCTTAAAAGGCAAAGGGCTACTTGTGACTCTTTCCCGCAAGAAGACTTGCACAAACACCATCGTTTGTTCAACTGGGCGAGCATTCCCACGAAACTAGACTTATCCGCTGTCTAATCTCGCTAAATAATTGGGAACCCTTGCAACCTTAAACCAGGCGATATCTGCTCAGCAATTCTGAATATGGCAGAGAATGCCTCGTACACATTATAATGGCTGAAAAGGGATTCTCTAGCGAATTCTCCCTCGTAATCCATGCGAAGGCAGTTTATAATTTTCTGATTTGTGGTAGTCTAAGTAATCAAAAGCTTGCAGAATTGGGCTGAGCTTTACTTTCCACAAGTCACTATAATCGCCAACGGCCGTCGCTCTGAATGTGGAATTTAATTTTGGGGACTCCTTCAGTAGATTGAAACCTTGGAATCAGAATGGGATACGAAGAATCCTGGTCTTTCTTTTTAAATTTCTGCTACTTTTACAAGCTCCAAAAATTCCATTAGGCCGCCATTATCTAATATGAGCTTGGTGGTCGGATGAGTTACTTGGAAGTTAAATAGCTATGATATTGCTATCAGGATTCAACCGTGTCAAACTCATTGACCCATGTTTCATGAGTAGTGGTTCAACAAGAACCCATCTCTCATGATATCGAATGGTCCACTTAGCACTCATTGCATCTAGGTGATGCTCACAGAGGTGAAGCACTGGTCCGTCCCGGGAGGTCACCCATCCCAAGACGCTCCAGCTCAAGCGGCTTAACCAGGGAGTTTTCTCAAGGTTAAGCCGCTTGAGTTGTTACCCCAAAAACCTTCAACAAGTGTTGTGCCTTATGAACCATTCATAATAGAGCCCTTTAGCTCATCACTTGATAAGTAGGAGGTATTTTTCCACAGTGTCAAATTATGATATTGCTATCGGATTCAACCGTAGTTTCGAGTCAAACTCATTGACCCATGTTTCATGAGTAGTGGTTCAACAAGAACCCATCTCTCATGATATCGAATGGTCCACTTAGCACTCATTGCATCTAGGTGATGCTCACAGAGGAAGCACGGTCCGTCCCGGGAGGTCACCCATCCCAGTCTGCTCCAGCTCAAGCGCGCTTAACCGGGGAGTTTTCTCCAAGGTTAAGCCCGCTTGAGTTGTTACCCCATTTGCAAAACCTTCAGCAAGTGTTGTGCCTTATGAACCATTCATAATAGAGCCCCTTTAGCTCATCAATTGATAAGTAGGAGGTATTTTTCCACATCGTGTCAAATTATGATATTGCTATCAGATTCAACCGTGTAGTTTCGAGTCAAACTCATTGACCCATGTTTCATGAGTAGTGGTTCAACAAGAACCCATCTCTCATGATATCGAATGGTCCACTTAGCACTCATTGCATCTAGGTGATGCTCACAGAGGTGAAGCACGGTCCGTCCCGGGAGGTCACCCATCCCGATCTGCCTGGCTCAAGCGCGTGCTTAACCAGGGAGTTTTCTCCAAGGTTAAGCCCGCTTGAGTTGTTACCCCATTTGCAAAACCTTCAGCAAGTGTTGTGCCTTATGAACCATTCATAATAGAGCCCCTTTAGCTCATCAATTGATAAGTAGGAGATATTTTTCCATAGCGTGTCAAATTATGATATTGCTATCAAAATTCAACCGTGTAGTTTTGAGTCAAACTCATTGACCCATGTTTCGAGTTAAATAGCTGCCCATCATACAAAATCGGGTAGATGTAATGACTAAAAAGTGTATCCTCCCCACTAACAAGATTTATAACAAAGTATGAAATGAGTCCTCTTTCAACGGTCAATAAGTGTAAGCGAAACAATCTATTGACGTAAGCGAAATCGTAATTGAATCTAAAAAGTTGGATTGCCGGATAAGCTACCTGAGAAATTGGGCGGAAAGACGCATTAAATCGCGCATATTTATGTTCTGCTTTAGAATATAAATTATAGAAAAACCCCACACACGGGCAACGACTCATTTTCGGATTCATTTTCGTGATGAAGACTTCAAGTGAATGAGGCGCTCCGTTGGATATAATGACAGCCCTAAAAATAATTTTTAAGTTAATTTAAAGTAAAATAAAATAATATTTAAATAAATAAAATAGTTCTTAAATAATTTTGAATTAAAACAAAAAAAATTATTAAGTAAATTAAATAATTGTCAAATAATTAAATAAATATATAAGATAATTAATTATTAATATATGTCATAAATGTATTTTTGATAAAATATTTTTATAAATGTCTTAAAATATTATTTTAAAATTCTTTAATATTTTTTTCTACAATTATATTAGATTTTTTCAAAATATCAATTTTAAATTATTTACTCTATAACTATTTTATTTATTTAAAAATTATTTTATTTTTATAAGAGGAAGGGATAAAGTGTAATGGTATAAATTTGTTAAAAAAATGATTAAAGAGTCAGAATATATATATATATATATATATTTTTAAATTATAAAAGAAAAATAAAAGAAAACAATGTAAATTAAATTAAATAATTTTGAAATAATACTAAAGTAAAATAAATATAATAACTTAATATTGATATCTCTTAAGATGCTTATATTATTAATTTAATTAATAGTTATTTATTTAAGAGATTCTATAGTAATTTTAAATTAAAAATTAATATTTTATTTAGTAAAGTACACATTTTTTAAAGAGTTATTAAACTATTTTTATTTGACTATAAATATATATATATTTTTTTAGACTGCAGGAATCGGGTAGCACGACCCCCTATAAACTGCAGTGCGCCTGGTAAACTTTTTAACGGCGGCGCTGGCGTGACACGCCCTCCGGTACCACGAAACGGGGGGAGACTAGAACTCGTGACCAGCAGAGCCGCAACGGAATTACTCAGCCAACCGAGCTAGGGCCCCGCCCATTTGACTATAAATATATTACCATTTAAGCTTTTCAATTTTTTTTGTGAAGGCACTCCAGCTCTTGATACCACTTTATATTACCTCACTAATGTAATATTTTTTAAAATAAATAAAAAGTAATAAAAAAATCTTCCATAAAACAAAAAAATGAAAAATCATTTTAAAAAAATAGTTTACCTTGTTTCCTACAAATTTTCCCATAACAGGCAAAGACAAGCTCCTTAGTCAATTATGTTCAAGAAAAATAATTTTTAAAATTTTTAAAATGAAATATTTAACATGTTCACTTTGAAAAAAAAAAAAATTGAAGAAGAGAATTTTCTAGTTTTTAATTGGTTCAAAACCAACTCATTAATAACTAATTAACAAAATAAGTTGAAGAACTTATTGAATAGTATATGTTTTCTATTTTTTAAAATATGTAGTTCTAAAGTAAAATAAAATCACCCTTAAGTAAATAAAATATCTATAAAATATTTCTTAACTCAATCAAAATAACTCCTCAAACAAAAATGAATAAAAATAAAATAAAATTATTAAGTAAATCAAATAATTCTAAAATAACCCTTAATTATATAAAATAAAATAAATTAACATATTCATCTTTAAAAAAATCTATTTTACATATTCTTCTCAAAACACTTATTTTCAATTAATTTATTATATATGAAAATAAATAGCCAAAAAAAAATCTCCCAATGTATTTAAAAGAGGCTAATTATTTAGCAATGAAATTATAATTTGATTCATACAAAACTTGATAGGGAACAAACAAATACCCAAAAACAACGAAATAACAACTTCCAGGCAGTTCCAGACAAAGGGAAAAAGTCCATCCAAAGGCTGTTAAAAAGGTCGTCCCTCGTGAGAATAACCTATTAAGACATTCCTATCACCGCGATGGCCATAGTCCAGTAAAATGTCCTTCCGAACAAAACACGACTTTCGTTTTTCTACGTTTTTTAGGTAGCAATTTCACTTTCTACATTCAATTACGAATCCCCTTAGGTTAAAAAGACGGCTTTGGTCATACTTATTCACCATTAATAGCACAGTCAAACTTATTGACCATTCAAAGCAGACTCAATTCATCCCATCTTATATATCTCTGTCTCCAGACCACAGTTTTTATTATTACATCTACCCAATTTTATTTGATGGGCAGCTGCTTATCATGCCAAGTAACTCATCCGACCGCCAAGCTCATATTAGATGATGGCGGGCTAAGGGAATATTCGGAGCCTGTGAAAGTAGCAGAGATTTTAAGAGAGAGAGTAGGCTTCTTTGTATCCCATTCTGATTCCATGGATTTTGATGACTATTTAATCTCCCTTCCTGCAGGGCATCAATTGCAAGTGGGTCACCTCTATTTTCTTCTGCCTCAGGAAAAGTTGCAAAACCCCCTGCCCTCCTCAGAAATGGCTGCCTTGGCCGTAAAAGCAGTAGCTGCTTTGCGACGAAAGCAGAACAAGAACAACCGCAGAAAGTGTCGGCGTTGTAAAATAACGGCTTAGGTGGAGCATAATATGGACGGGCACCAAATTTTGGAAAGCTTCGATCTTTTGAAGGAATCCCCTTCATTAAATTCCACATTCAGAGGAATGGCCGTTCGGCAATTACAGGGGTTTGCGGAAAATGAAGCTTGGTGCAATTTCGGAAGCCTTTGACGACTACTGAGACTACTGCAAATCGACAAACTATTAACTGCCTCGGAATGCATTATGAGGGACAATTGCCCAGGATATCCCGTTTGCAGCCATTAGAATGTGTACTACCCATTCTCTGCCATGATCATTATTCCTGAGCAGATATTTCCTGGTTCTTTTTGGGGGCAGGGTTAGGGTTTTATATCAAACTTAGATATTGGATATTTTAGTTAAAAGATTGAAGGGTTTTTTTTTCTTCTTTTATTTTTATTAATTTATTTTTTGGCAAAGTCAATAGGGAAATGATCTATCAAGAGTCTTATTTTCATCCAGATTTAATCTCTGATGAACATATTCAAAATCATTTAATTTTACAAAATAAAAGAATTTTCTCTTAATTTAAATTTATAAAGATTCTCAACAGCTAATTTTAGGAGAATGTCTATTTGAAAGGTTGATGGGCTTCTATACAAGAGTTCCTTTGGGAAAGAGATAAAAGTAACCGTTTTTTTGGGTATTTTAAGATTTATGTGAATTATAATTGAGACACAAAATAAATGGTAAATTTAAAACAATTTTTTTTTAGTTTGATACAATTTCTTCTATGATCACCAACACCATGTTTTTCATGATTTTTTTGAGATTTTATTTGACATTATTAGTTGTCCTTTTCAATTAAAAAACTTAATTTTTAATAATTTATTTCTTTTAAATTACTTAAAAATAACAATTTATGAGATATTTCTTGATGAATCGATGTTTTTAATGGAGTAGGAGGGGAATGCTTAATTATTCACATACTCAACCATTTTGAAGACTTTCAAATTTAGACTCGTTTATATAATTTAGTTTGATCAATATTTTGTTGGTTTGTTAAAAAAATATATTTTAAATTTATTATTTGTTAGATAATACATAATTTTAAGAATTTTAAAAATTAAATGGGGTTTTCCATTTTTTTTGAGTGTTTTGTAATAAAGTATTTAATAATTATAATATTTTAATATTTTATTGATTAAGAAAAAATGTGTTTATAATTTTTTTAGAAGTTTTTAAAGTTTTTAAGTTATAATAATGTCTCTTTGTGTAAATATTCTAAATGATCTAGATGAGCTTTCTTTAATATGTTATCTTTTTATTCTAAATTTTAAGGATGTTAAGATTACATTATTATTGAGCAAACATTTTGACTTTGAACAATTTGCATTATCGAATATATTATTATAGTATAAATAGTTGATATGAAATGTAATCCAAGTCTAGTATTTGAGTTTTTTAATCACCAATACTCTAATAATATTAAATTTTATGATGGCGCATGCATTTATCATGTATCTATCAATGCATTATTAATGTTAAATAAATACTCTTAAAATTAATTTGCTTCTACTAGATCCATTTTTTTTTTTATCAAGTGTCAAATGTGCAATTTTGTAATACTCAAAGTCAAGGATTATCATATATCCATCACAAATAATCAAATAATAGCTTAAAAAGAATAAAGAAAATAAAAATTTTGCCTAAAAAGAAGCTTGAAACTTTGAGAAGAAAAAATTCATTTTTTGAAAGAAAAATGAGTAACCTTAATTCATTTTTAATGGATTGCTTCTAAATAGAACCTACAAAGACAACACTATATAAACTCCAACTATACATTTACATCAATTATCAAAACATGCCATTGGAATGTTGATCATGGTGTTCTATCTAAATATGGATCCATTAAGGGATTCCTCCACTTGTGACATAAAAAACTCATTCCTAGTGGTTGTGCATATTTCCACAGTTTCCTATAAGTTAAAAAAATAGTTACCTTTATACATCACCTTCTTATGAGCATCTCTTTTTTAAAAAAGACAACCTTTTTCTTCCCCATCTCACATTTCCTAAGGTTTGGTGGATTGAATAATATAATATACTTTTTTTCATCCTCTTTTGTGTACATTACTATTTAATCTCAAATTATTTTAGGACATGTGTTAATTAAAAATGTTTTTTTTTTTTTTGCAAAAAAACTTATTAATAAAACAAGTTTAATCATGTAAAAACACCTAAACTTAAACTAATAAATTAGGTTAACATTTTATTTAAACACACAATTATTTGTTACTAAGTGAAGATAAAAATGTTGATCAAATGTATTGATTTTTTTGAAAATTTAAACAAAATTAATTAAATCATTCATTTAGTTATAAGAATTGAATAAAATAATTAGAAAAAAGAGAACCTTGTTAGACTGAACAGTTTATCTATTCACTATACTTAAATGTACTTAGGTTGATGAGGTTAGACAACATCTTGTCTAACAGAATGTGCAACCTTTTAGACCTCTAGATGTTACCAAGTTATTTAGTAAACCTCATGTGCTATGTTGTTGAGGTTGGAAGACTTTCCATCTCACCCTAGAGGTCATTCAACACTTGGCATCAAGGTTGATGGCTTGGTTAAAGAGTATGTTGGTCTGCATACTCCAAGTGATCCTAAGGTTGACACCTATAAGACACTTGTCTACTCATTTGTGCCACATATTGGGGCACTTGCCAATACACCTCATAGGTGGATTGCCTCTTCCCTTCCTATATATGCAAGGCTTTGTACTCATTGTAATTTGGGTAATCTAAATATAATATTTGCATTGTTCACTTGTGCTTGTTTCTTATCTCCATGATCTCCCAATTCTTATATGATATCAAAGCATATGGAGAGATAGTTTCAAACCAAAGTTGGATCAATTTGTTGTATTTTATTTGTTTTATTCCTCTCTTCCTATTAATAATCTACTGGAAAGAGTGAATCGACACCACCCCTATTTCAAATTTGGCATTTTGGAATTTTGGAGAGGCATCCAAATGCACCCCAAATATCTTTGTCATGGAAATTTCCATTAGGAGAGCTTCCAAACTTTAATTATTCCCTTTATTGGTGTTAATTGAGGTGAATTTGTATATCCTACCTCTATGCAAAGAGTTCCCATAGCCATTGTCAACCTACGTGGAAACTCAAGTTGATCATGCCCATTCATGAGCCACATGTTGATTTTGTAATAGCCCAAAAGGTGGAGTGTGAAGTTGCTTTAAGGCAACTCAAGTTGGATTTTCAACAACAATAATTTTTTTATTCATTAATAGAATGTTTCGGGTTTGTGAGGCTAAGATAAGACCGAGAGTGATTTTATGTGTGATTTAAAGCTGAGTAACATGTAAGGAAAGTTTCTTTTCTTGCACATTGATTTAAAATAGCTGAGGCTATGTATGTAAGTTTTTTGTAGAAAATTAGTATTGTATTTTCGAAAGGAAAGTTTGTTGTTAGGTTAAATAGAAGATTAGGTACATTTGTAGTTTTCTCCCCACACTGGGGTTTCCTGGGTAATTATGTGTTATTGCATATATGTGATTGACTTGTTATTTTTCCTTTCATTGTTATTAGTTGTTAATTAACCCAGATGTATTAATTATTTTAAATCAAATAGAGAAATTATTTTGATTTTACTCTATGAACTTATTGTGCAATTAATCTATAGTTAGGTATCAAATCTCTAAATTTTGAATATGAAGCCAAGATTTGTGATGTAGATTTCAAGAAAAAAAATCATAATTTTGTCACCAATTTCTTCTATGACTATGGCAACTAGTTTTCAATATGAGGACAGGCTTGAGGGTGCATCTAACTTCTTACAGTGGAAGGTTCAGATTACATCCATTCTCAAGGAGAACATGTTGTGGATCTATGCTAGTATAGAATTGACACCACCAACAAATGATCATATTTCCCTAGATTCACATGAATTCAAGGAGGCCAAGGCTCAAAGGATTATTCTTGATGGGGTAAAAGATCATCTAATTCCTCATCTATCGAGGAAAGACACTGTCAAGGAGATGTGGAATACGCTCATAAAACTTTATTAGAGTTGTGAGATGATGCTCCAGGACAAATTGTATAACATCAAGATGTCCTAAGGAGAGAGCATGAACTCTTACTATTGGAGAGACTATTGTTGAAGATGATTTGGTGTGTATAGCCATGAATGGTTTCTCGAAGCACTAGGAAGTGTTTTCCAAGTGTGTTTTCGGTAGAGATTTCCTACCTGACTGGGCGAGGCTTTGAGATGATTTTGTTTAGGAGGAGATCCATGAAGGTGCTCATCAAGGAGATCAGACAAAGAAGGGTCAAGACAAAGAAAATATTGCTCTTACAAGCAAGGGTAAGAAGAAGTCCAATAAAGAGAAAATGAATGGTTCTTCTTCCAAGAGTGGGAAGAAGAAAGATCTGAGCAAGATAAAATGGTTTTGTTGCCATCAGTTGGGTCACTATTCCAGTTAGTGTCCAAATAAGAAAAATAAGGACAAGCAGGAGAAGCAAGTTGCTACTACAACAGAGGTGGATGAGTTTGCATCATGATTTGAAAATGAATTTTCTCTCATTGCCTATCTCTCGAGTTCAATTTCCAACAAGGTATGGTATATTGATAGTGGGGCTTCTTTCCAATGACAAGAGGCAAAGAATGTTTCACCAATTTGGAGGAGAAGAAGTTGGATTTCTATATTGAGCTAGGAGACACTACTAAGTACCATGCAACTGGTGTTGGCACAATCAAGTTTCAGAGGGAGTCCGACAAACCTCTGTTGGTGGCTCAAAAGTGTTGCATGTCCCTAGTGTTGGTTCTTTTTCTAGTAGAACCTTAAAATCCTCTAAAGGGTAGCCAACCCTTATCCTTAAGAATCTTCAAGGTCAGTGGCCAATGAATGAGAGCTTGATATGCAGCATTTTATCCCCTACACTTCAGGCTTTGTTAAACCTAGGAGGATAATCCCAATAGTATATTTACAAATACTCGTGTGGCAAATCATCAAATACACTGTAAAAAAATGATTCTCCTCTAATTGTTTAAAAGACACAATACACTATAAAATTTTGTCTGACCTTCATGTCAGTGTCTAATTCAAACATGAGATATGTAAAACATTAAATTTCACACACAAACAAACTGAGATAGATAAGTAAATTGATTTAAATTTGGGATTTGCTGCTGAATTAATCAACTAAATGTAACATGAATAACACACTTAGATCATTGCCTCATCCTTGGAACATAGTCAATTTCAACACCTATATAACCTAATAATATTTTAACACACAACATCATCTAAGCTTTGACATTACTGCATAACAGTACATCAACATTTTATTCTCCACCGCAACTTCTTATTAGAATCCTAGCACTTAATTCACATGAATCTATAGCTTCATTCAAGCATTTATATTAATTCCTTGAATTAATGGGTATGAATAAAACCACACACCCACTGGAAACAATTGGAGATGAACAAGACAATCATTGATTATATTTATTCATAACTCATAAAACAAGCACATAGGAGAGAAAATGGTTCACAATTTTCACCATTCTATATTATTTTTCCAGTATTGCTATCAAAAAATACATATGCATTGACAAACTCAAACCCAAGAAAAAACCCTAAAATGCTATGTATTCACCCTATAGTGTTCACTGTGACTAATTACAAAAAAACCAACCACTCACAATGAATCGGAAAAATGTGCTTAAAGAGAAAAAAACCCTAAATGCACATCAAAAGAAGACACTTGGAAAACTCGGGTTCGTTGATGAATAACTACCCACTGCCTGAAGAGAAACCCTATTTTGTACTATGATTCACACTTCTTGCATTCACTTGCCCTACAATGGAAAAATATTCTCCACCTTGAAGAATCATCATTCTTCTTTATTCTGCAGTTGAAAAATATCTTTGCTTGTAAAAGATTTCACCTTTTTATCCATTTTCTACCTGTTGCATGAAAACAATGCTCTCTATGGAAAAAATTTTCTCCTAGCAAAGAAAACATCTCATATAGTGAATACATTATTCACTTTATAGAATTATCACCCATACCCTTTTACTTTGCACCTCATTAAAATTTTAATGCCCAGTATAAAAAAATTTACCTTTGTTTTATCGCGGCTATGAAAATATTTAACCCATGTTTTTACCTCTCACTCTGTATTAAAATTTTACATTTTTTAAAAGATGAGGGTTTTAAAACTATATTATTAGGAAAATATTTTAAATTTTTTAAAACTTTAGAAAAATTATTGGGCCCACCAAGTCTTTCCTTCCAATACCTGTTATCCCACTTCTCTTGATGATGACAACAAAAATTTGCTCAGGCTCATGAGCAAACAAAATTTAAAACTTTAAAATAAATTTGTATACCTATCCTCCCTTCTTCCTCGTGCCTATGTGTTAACATCAACCTTGCTCTTCATAGGCTAGCAAGAAAGTATTGTTCTTAGCTGAATTTCGAGCCAAATAGAATATCCTCAAATGATTTTGATGCGTTTTCACTGTGGGTGCAAACTGTCCATTTGTGAAGATCTCCCCTGCAATATTGAATTGACCTCTTTTAGCATGTTCAATGGCCACCTTAGCATCAAATTCCTACATTTGAAATAGTGGAATTGAAAACTTCTATATTGCAATGTCAAGAACAAGGCTCATCATATGATTTGGAGGTGCTAAGAGTTTGCTCATAATAATGTTCAATTACAGCCTTGCCAATGTTTGGTTCATAATGGGCTCAAACTATATAAAGCTTGGATGCCATTTCCAAAATGAAATACCCTCAAGCAACTTCTCTAGGCTGTACATAATAGTGCTTTCCATAATAGATTCTTGTATTTGTGTAAAAACTCCCTTTACAACATCAAACTGTTCAATCTAGCTAGCGTGGTGGTGAATGCCCCTATAACATCAACATTTCCAAGTTTATTCTCTTGTACTTTGCAACATAGTGCCCGACCCTTCTTTATGTTGCATCGCCACATTCATTGGATGCACCATGGTAAACCCACAAAACTAGTTTACAATTCTAGTGAGGAAGGAAAAGTTGTAAAAAATGCCCCCATGCAAAAAAAAAAGTTTTTTGGGGGTTTGAACGAACATCTGGTTCGAGCGAACCAAAAGGGGGTTCACTAGAAACCCCCTTCAAGTGAACCCATTAAATGTTGGGTCCCACATTTCTTGGGAAAAAAAGAAAAGGAAAGGGTTGTGGAAAGGGGGTTTGCTCGAAGCCCCCCTTTCCCCCCTTCTCCCCCTCTGGGACCAAAAAACTCCAAAAATTTTCCCTTTGAAGCTTGAGTTGAGGATGAAAATGGAGGAGACTTCACAAAACCAACTGGATGATGGTAGTCCTCGAAATGATCTATCCAAAAAATATAATTTTAATATGTTTTGGTTTTATTATGTATTTGTTTCTTTAGTTTAATTAAACATAGGGTTTTCATCGAAAATCAAGCTCTTTGTTCTGCACATGTGGAAAAATAGAAGATTATAAAAAAAAAGAGAAAAATATCAATGCACTAGATATTGAAGTCCTTGATCCAACAAAAAAAGGAATTTTGATACATACAAAAAAATTTATGTTGTATATGGTCTGCCTATGTCTAAATTGTAAGTGGTTTTGTACAAATCTAAATTTTTTTAAAAAAAAGAATTTTATCCTTCATCGAAAAAAATTAATGTTGTACATAGTGAGTGTCACTCCTTAAAAATAGTGTTTACTAAAAAAACTATTTTTCAAAGGAGATGGAAAAAAAAGTGCAATCTGATTCCAAAAATTTTGAAAAAAATATATTTAAAATCTATAGACAAAATGTCACAAATCACTAGTTTGCATCATCTTCAAATTCCTCACAATTTAGCCGCTAGAAGTGCTCAAAAGTTAAGATTTAGTTAAAGAAAAAATTATTTCAGTGTCCAGTTTGGCCAAAAATTGTAAACCAGTATTGTGGGATCACCCACCATGTTGTGTTCAAGAAAAATATAATAAAATTTGGGTGTCAACGCCAAAGGAAAAAAAATCATTGAACGTCTTTCATACATTTTTTACTGCAAGCTTAAACTTTCCCATTGTGAAAAATATGCGTTGGATTTACCTTTTCACCAAGCCTCTACACAAAGATGTTCCTTCCAACAACGTCTTATATTGGTATCAAAATCTTCTTTACAATATGAAATCAATCTCCCTTAGCTTGGTTGTGCATATATAGTATTAGCATTTCCTAATACCAATGCCAACATCTTAAAAATATAGCTCTAAAGCCCTTTTAAAATGTACAACCACATTCTTTGAATTCCTATTCTCATGGTGAAAGGCTACAGAATAACTCGAATCTCCAAGTGGAATACCACATGAGAATGTAGCTTAAACATTTGTTTTACATCAATTCAATTTTTTTTGTCTTGATTTCCACGATAACTAGCCTACTTAAAACTTCTGATAAGTTTTGTCCACCTCAAGTGCATTCCAATAGGTTCTAAGTTGAATTGAATCTCATTCAAAACCATTGCCTTGGTTGTCAAACATTATTGTGCATCCATATACTCAAAAAAACTCAAACAACATTAGTATGTACAAAATATATTTTTTTCTCTGTAATTGATCTTCTACTTAACTCTCTTTACATGTTTCCAAATTATCAAGAAACTTTGAACAAGGTCAACCCATAAAGAGATTTTCTTTTTTAGTATCAAGCAGCTGCTCAAACAAATTAGCAAAGTTAGATAGTGTTACGACTTTAGCCATGGGAATACACGTAAAACACCACCTTCATCTAGTTGATGCAAGAGTCCATATCCTTTACAAGAAAAGATTTGTAAATATCTTATACCTCCAAATGTAGAGAACCCCTCTCATCTGCAAGACTCTATGTTTGGTAAGAATTTCTAATATTGCACTCACAAGCTATGAATCAATATTTAAAATATGTGACTCACTTATTATATTTAGATGATTGAGTGCTATCCTCAAGAGTTTCTACTACATGATGCATTGCAAACTAGAAGTCATTTGAAACAACCATTGATGGATTCTCATACCCCATTTGACTGTTACAACATTTACAATTTCATAATTGTGTAAGGCATGTCGAGTCCCCATGTGGGCCTAACTAAAAAGAAAATTCATTTGGAAAAAAAATTCATCTTCAATTGACCTTGAGGCTACTTTTGAATGCATCTGAGGTGAAAAAATGAACTGGATTTTTATTAAAATTTGCTTTCAAGCATAATTGCGCAGTGATCAAAACTAGTCAAGTGGGCTCTAGAATCGCCCTGAAAAACTAGTCAAAAACCTCTTGAAGTCATGAAAATGCACAGGCATGTAGATATTTTACCCAAAAATATAATGCAACAAATGGATCAGCAAAAAAGATGATGAGGTGTAAGATATTGAATGTCAAAGTGGTTCAGTCATACTTTTTTGCAACTGCACCTGTTCAAAACCAATTAGGGCTCACCAACTTGCCACTTTGAAAAAACATCAAATCACTTTTTGGGAGGCTACCACTAAAAAAATTAAATCATTTAGGTGCATTGAGTACGTGTGCAAGAGGGCTTTCATTTTATCAACATTCTTCATGAGATGTTGAGGATCAAACTTGAACTCCTTGAAATAATTCAAGAAATGCAGATGTAAAAATAGAACAAACTGCATTTGCTTTTGATCTTGAAAAAATATCAAATATAATCATGAGGCTCTGTAACCAGAATAGGAAGCATATGAATGTGGGGGGAATGCAAGGAATCAATCCATTTTTCATGACGATCATCTAGCTATGAAATATTAACTCGAACAAGAGGCCACTTCGTAGAACTGAAAGTTCACAAACAACAAAACAGTCCTAAAACCCTATCAAAACTCATCATGGGAAGCTGAAAAATGACATGCATGTTCACATATGTCAACTAAATATTCCCACAAAGGGGTTTGGTATGAAAGTTAATTGGCTCTGAATTATGACCCTTCAAAGTAGGTCATTGGGGTAGATTTTTCAAGTACTGTTTCAAGTATGCAGAACAAATTTTCAACATGGGAACTCAAAATTTGAAAATTTTGAGGCTGCCATCACTTGGCATGACAAATAATTTAATCTTCATTTCTAATTTGGAAGACAAGGGTTACATCATGACCTTTGAGAGGGGAAAAGTCTATATTCATCCCAAGGATTCCAAGGTTACAAAAGTGATTAGAGTCTGGCATGGTAGCTTGTTTTAGTTACAATTTGAGCTAACACATGCGTTGGTATGTAGTTGTAGTAGGATAGGAGATTTTTGATAGGAGGATGACTCATCTTCACCATGGAGCACTTAATATTGTCAAAGAAATAGTGGCGAGGCTACCTAAGATGAAGACATAAAAGCATGAGGTGTGTAAAGGATGTGCACTCGGGAAATATGCCAAGACCAGTTTTCCAAGCAGTGACACTAGATCCAAAGGGATTTTAGATCTTGTGCACTCAAATGTGTGTGGGCCCATGACAACAGTATCCTTGAATGGGTACGAGTATTATGTTACTTTCATTGATGACTTCTCTAGGAAGACATGGATATATTTTTCAAAGAATAAAGATGAGGTCTTCAGTAGGTTCAAAGATTTTAAGGCTCTTGTGGAGAACCAAACTAAGAGGAAGAACAAGATACTGAGGTCTAATAATGGAGGCAAGTATACCTCAAATTTCTTTAAATATTTTTGTGCTCAGGAAGGTATCAAGAAAGAGTTGATAGTTTCTTACAACCCTCAGCAGAATGGGGTTGTTGAATGGAAAAATAGGGCTATAGTTGGGGCAGCCAAGGCCATGCTTCATGATTAGGATCTTCCTTGGTTCTTATGGACAAAATCTTGCAATATAGTTGTGTATTTGTAGAATAGGATCCCTCACAAAGTGTATGGAAAATTGACTCTAGAAGAGGCATTCATCGGTAAGAAACTAGATTTGGGACACATTTGCATCTTTGGATGCCTTATGTATTATCACATTCTTGTGAAGAAGAGAACCAAGTTGGAACCAACTATAGAGAAGGGTATCCTTGTTGGGTATAGTGAAAATTCTAAGGCCTATCGGGTTTACATTCCTTCCCTCAGGAAAATAGTTGTTCACAGAGATGCGAAGTTCGAGGAAGGGAGGGCTCTTCAAAATTCTAGCAACTTGATGAATGAGGAGGAGCAATCACCCTTGATTGAAGCAGCACAAATTCGTCAAACTTCTGTCACACATGCTGGAGAGAAGAGCAATCAAGTTTAGTAGACTAATTAGAAGGAGGAATAAATAATTCCCCAACCTTAGATTCCTATTACCGAGAAGAGGAGAAATAGGGAGGCTGAGAAAACACTAAGAGAGGCCCAGGAATATGTTGGTGATCCACATAAAATAGTTAAACAAAGAAAGGCTCCTAGACATTATTTTGAGATGTGGCACTTATAGTGAATTAATTGAAGTGGAGCCTTCTAGCTTTCAGGAGGCATCCCAGCACCAAGTATGGAGGGATGCCATGGTGGAAGAGTATTCTTCCATCATGAAGAATAGTGTGTGGGAGGTAGTACCATGGATAGAAGGTAAGTTTGTGGTGGGCTTGAGATGGATGTATAATATTAAGCATGCTATAGATGGTAGTGTGGAAAATTTCAAAGCCCAGTTTGTGGCTAAGGGATTTTCTCAGAAGGAAGGGATCAACTATGATGAGAATTTTTCTCTGGTAGCTAGGTACTCATCCATAAGAGCTATCATTTCTATAGCAACACATATGGGTTTTAGAATTCACCAGATGGATGTAAAAACGACCTTCCTCAATGAAGTGGTTGAGGAATATATTTACGTAGAACAACCATAAGGATTTGAAGCACATGGGAGGGATTCTCATGTATGCAGGTTGAAAAGAGCATTGTATGGGCTCAAGCAGGGTCCCAGGATGTGGTATTCACATATTGACAATTACTTGCAAAGTGTGGGATTCATCAAGAGTGAGGTAGATCCAAACATGTACTATGTTCAAGTGAAGGGAGAAGTTCTCATATTGGTGTTTTATATTGATGACCTATTTCTCACAGGGTCAGAGGAGCTCATAGCACACTACAAGAAGGATCTTGTAGGAGAGTTTGAGATGAAGGATTGGGGTTGATGCACTACTTTATGGGATTGGAGTTGTGACAGAATGAGGGAGAGATCTTCCTTGGACAAGGGAAGTAATTAATTGATATCTTGAAGTCATTCGAGATTGGGAACTATAAACCCATGTCCACACCACTTGTGACCAACTAGAAGAAGATTGATGCTTCTGAATCAAAGGCAGTGGACTCGACTTTATACAAATAGTTGATAGGCTCTCTTATGTATCTGGTCAATACTAGGATGGAGACATTTGTTTTGTAGTGAACTCAGTTAGTTTATGGTGGAACCTAAACATGTGCATTGGATAGCTACAAAGCATGTCTTTAGGTATCTCCAAGGCATAGTTGATTATGGGCTGAAGTATGTTCAGCGGGATGGAGTGAAGCTCAATGGGTTTACCGATGTAGATTTGGTAGGCAGTACAGTTGAATGAAAGAGCACTTCAAGGTGTAATTTCAATTTGAGATTAGGAGCAATCTCTTGGCGCATCAGGAAACAGAAGTTAGTTGCACTAAGTTCTATGGAGGCTGAGTATATGGCATCCTGTATGGCTGCATGTGAGGCTATCTAGCTTCAAAAGCTTTTAGCTAAGCTCTTTCATTAAAAGGTAGATCCTACAGTCATTTACTGTGACAATCAAAGTTGTATCAAACTCTCTTGGAATCCAATTTTTCATGACAAGTTAAAGAACATTGAGATCAAGTACCACTTCATTAGTGTTCTGCCCTTAGCACACACGTCCCGTTCGGAACAGGGACCATCTTTTCTTTCGCCTTGTTGGGTCCTTTTGCGGCTGCCTCATTTTGCGTGCCCCTCTTTTTTTGATGCTTTAGATGGTCAATGTTGCTCCAAAGATCCATCATAAATCAATCATGCCTCTGCTTTTGGTTTTTGCTGCCTTTTGGGGGCTTGGGGAATCCCTCTGGCAATTTGGCCCTGAAACCGGCCCCAAGCCCTTCCGAGCCCGGGTGTCCGGAGTTCCCTCTTTGGGTTTCCCCTCTGAAAATTTCGTCCCTGGCGGCGTTCGCTGGGCGTCTTTCTGTACCTCGGGGTCCGCCCCGCCGCTCTCGCCGTTGAAAAAACTTGTTAAAAATCTTCCACGGCGCCCACCCCTCCGGGCCCCGAAACCTGGAGATCTGTCTCTGGGGTTCCGCCTTGGTTTCGCCGTCCTCGACGGCGAACCTCCTGCGGCGACCCGCCTTCCTGGTCCCGCCGTCGTCTTCGCCGTCCGCTGTGTGGTGTCTTCTACTGACTGCCATGGGGCCTTTCAGGCCCGGCCATCCAGAGTTCTGTTCCCAGAATTCTGTGACGGTTCCGCCGTCCTCGACGGCGGATCCCTGCCAACTTCTGGCACTCCAGGCCCCGAGCCGCTCCTCGCCATTGCCATTCAAACCAATGAGAAATCTTTAAATGGCAGTCGTCACACCACGTCTTCCCGACCGCCAGATCCCGGAGCTCCCACTCTCGCCACCGACCTATTTTCAAACTCCACCAAATTTTCCCGCGGCTGTACGAGCATTTAATGCAGGAATTCATGGCGGTTGGGGTATAAAATACCCAACCTGCCCAAGTCATATTCATAATCAGGATTGGAGTGAATTGGAGAAGCAATCATCTGGAGCCCACCGCCTTCAACTACGTCATGATCGTCGCCCTTGGCATCAGTCCGTTGACCGTGTGTGGATCCCACGTCCCCTGCCTAGCATGTTTCGAGGTAGGCCATCCTCTCGCCCTCCCGACCATCGTTTTCATGATTTTGAAGTATTTGAATGAATGAAAAAATCCTAGGAGAGCGTAGACTGATAGAACACTTAATTGAGTGCCAAACCCATGTGGTAGAAACCGAGCAAACCATCTAAAACGCCCCCTTGCCGATTCGGGACTTCTCCCTGCTGCGGCTATTTTTCGCGTAGGGAAAATTTCCTTCTCGAGCCCAAGGCCGGCCTTTGCCGTCGAAATTCAAGACTTCAAACATTCGCTGACGGTAATCCCCCTCTTCGGGCCCGGTTTGTCGGGTTTCCTTCCTCGAACTTCCGTGTGTCTTCCACCGCACTTGAACTGCCAAAACACCCTGCCTCCCCGGCTGCCGGATCTCAGTTTCTGCTCTGCCGTGAAGGCTTGAAACTGAACGTGTGCCCTTTGGCTGTCCCGGGCCCAGAATCCCAGAGTTCCTCCTCCGGAGTTCCGCCCGAGGTTTGCCTTCTCCAAATGGCAAATGTCGCCCGACGCCCCGCCCTTCGGGCTCCGCCCATGCTTGAGTTTTTTAAACCCTTGGCAGATTAAATCGATCCATCCTTTTTTCCTTCGAGTCCCGGACGACGGGTTTCCCTGCTTAATTTTCCGTTGGCCTTTCTGCGCATTCTTCCGGTGAATTCATGAATGCCTTTCGGGCTCCGGGCACCGCCTTCCTCTCCGCCATTGGCTTGGTCTTTTGGGACGGCAACTTTCGCATCCTCGGGACCCGGATCCCAAACTTCTGTTTACAGAAGTCCGTCTCTCTCCGGCTGTCGGAATCTTCGCCCGTCTGCCTGGTCGCCGGACCCCGATTTTCCTTATGTCGTGTGTTGTTGCCAAAACTTGTCGCGACCGACAACGGAGGTTTCCGCTTGGCCTTCCGCTCCTCGGGCGTCAGTGGTCGGACTTCCATCCTTGAAGGTCCACCTCTCGCCTACTGCTGCTGGAGGAAAATGCCCCCGGCGCCCCGGCCTTCGAGCCCCGACACTCCAAATGCTGCTAAAACTTAATTGATAAACTCGCACAGCCGGCTTCTTGCCCCCGGGCTTCCCTTACTGGACTTCTGTCCTCAGAGGTCCACCTCTCACCCGCCTCTGCTAGTGGAAAATTCCCCCGGCGCCCCGACCTTTGGGCCTCGACACTCCAAATGCCACTAAAACTTAATATATAAACTCGCACCGCCGGCTTCTTGCCCCCAGGCTTCCCTTACCGTACTTTCGTGTGAGGATTGCCATCCCGAACGACGAAGCCCACCCGCCTTCCCGGTGTCGCCGGCCCGTGCCTTCGAAAAAAAATTATCTTTATGTCAGCCATCCTTTGGCCCCCCGGAACCTGGCGCTTGGACTTCCACCGCTGGATTTTCGCTTGTTGTCTGTCGTCACCAACGGCCATCTCTCGATGGCTTCCCGGCTTGAAACCTCCGAGTCTTCCTAGATCGATCCTAGCAGGCCTAAATCTAGAATCTGACCTCGACCCACGTGCTAATTTTGGGCCCTCTTCATCATGAGCTTTTTGAAATATTAAAATTTAGCTAAGGAGGGTCCCCGAGGGCTTTCCGTTGCATTTTCCCTTCCAGACAACATTCCTGCCAAGGAAGTCCGGCCCTCCAGGCGCGAATTGTCCAAATGCCCTGAAACGAAGATTGATAACGTCTAGAGATAAAATTTATGATATACTTGGTTGATTATCTGAAGTAGATGTTATTTTTGAGATATGGACTAATTTGAATGCTTTTGATGTTTTATTGCACTGAATTTTCCCTTGCTTGCAGAATATGTGGAATCGGGTGCAGGAACTTTAGGGGCATCCACCGAGAAGGATAAGGGTAAGAAGTCAAGAAGGACCCCTCAGGGAAAGAAAGACAAAGATCAAATGAAGTATCAGTTCCAAGGCGAGCCGCTCCACTCCAAGGTCACAACGGACTGGAAGGAGATTTCAGATACTAATATTGGCCAAGTGGACATTGATGAATTCACTCAGAGGGTCAGGGTCAACCCAACAACGAAGAACGCTAGGTTAATATGGCAGAGTGGAATAGCCAAGGCTGCCGGTTTCCCTCCCTCGCTCGTGGCACCTGAGTTAGTCATGGCTTGCCGAGGAGCCTATCAAACGGATACCAGAACAATCGTGGATAAAGAAGGGAATGTCCTTGCAGATATGTCACCAGAAGGGATCACCAAGACATTCCACATCCCCATGTTCCAACAGATGGAGATCCCCACATTAGCAGAATGCCAAGCAGCGTGGGATGCCAATCCCTGAGGGTGCAAGAAGTCAATCAACCTCCATTGGCTTAAGGAAAAATGGGGCAGCGCTGCGAAGGTTCCCCAAGAGCTCTTCCATAGCAATTTTCATGAGGATTATCATGACCTGGTGACCATGTTGAGCAGAGTCATGGGTCTCCCAATGGCCGCCTATTTCCAGGTGTGGATGACATACTACATTGAGCAGATCGTACGGGGAAATCAGGATGTTACAACCAAGGTCTCATTCTACTGGGGAGGGATCATAAGCAACTGCTTCCATGAGCAGTTTGTCAATGTGAAGAAGAGTTCTAAATTCTACATGACCTCCTACCTCATCTACTCCTTGGCATATCAAAGACAATACAGCGGGTTGTTTGTGGCACCCAATCAGGGGAAGAAGCGAGGATTCAAACCGTTTGACAAATACCCGCAACTCCAATACCACAATTTAAAGAAAGACTACTGTAGGGTTAATGACACATTCACTGGCCACATCATCAGATTGATCACTGGGGACTTCGAGAGGAGGGTCTCCCACAGTGCCAGGGTGCTCTTAAAGGAATATACTTTTCTGTTCATCCAGTTCCAAAAGTTTATGTACATCCGGGCCCATGGTTTATCTGAAAGGTCGAATAGATTGTCTCACTACCCTAATGACAGAATAATCCTCTTGGAGCTCTCTCGACAACTCCAACACATCCAAGCAATCTTTAGCAACAAGCACATAATAGGGATCTCCTACCCCATGACCCTTGGCCAGGGCCTGTATCGACTACAAACATCTCAATGTGCTAGTAACTCTAAGAAAGAGCTAAAGGACTACCATTTCGACTGGTACACTGCTTGCCCAAGGATGGATCCACATGGCCACGTCAGAAAAGCACTGGGGCCCGCATATGCCCACCAATATCACATTGAATATTTCTGGGCCGACTGCAAAGATGACAAAGAAGTGCTTGCCAGGCACTACATGCGCATGACGGTACTATTCGTGAGAAGGGTGCAACCGTTTCCAGTGTCGGACCAAGTCGAGGAGGAAGAGTCCACCATCATGCATCCGAGGTACCCTGTGGTTGCTAACCTACTAATACCGTCGATCGACTAGGATGAGCAGGAGGTCGATGACCTGGACACCATCACTCAGCCAATCATAACTCCTACTAGGGAGTGGATCGATGGATAGGTGGCATATCTGAAGTGGCAAGGAGTAGTCCTGACCTATGAGGGGCTCAAAAGTGAGCCAAGTGCCACAGAGGATGTCGCTGCCACCGCGTCAACTGGCGGGACCTCCAAGTCTCCTCCCGTCACTAGGTCCCAGAAAAGGAAAGGAACGGAGACCACGCAGTCTCCAGATCCCAAGGAACAAGAAAAGAAAGAAATGGGAGGCTCATCTCCCAAAAGGCTCAAACAAGCGGTAGGTGCAGAAGAATCCCAGCCTCCCCTAGCCCTTCCTGCTCCTTCTATTGCGCCACCCATCTCCCTGACTACGGTCGCCACCTCCGCTGGCAGTCGACATTTTTATCCATCTTACCCCTTTGCCCCCGGCCGGGTCAGTAGTCG
Organism: Sequoia sempervirens; assembly: GCA_007258455.2. Taxonomy (NCBI): domain Eukaryota; kingdom Viridiplantae; phylum Streptophyta; class Pinopsida; order Cupressales; family Cupressaceae; genus Sequoia; species Sequoia sempervirens. The sequence continues at coordinate 159,532,566 of VDFB02105785.1, read as the reverse complement.
TCATTGATTCCTCTTTTGGCATGACCACTCCTTCCTCTGCCACCATGTCTCCAATTACATCCCTCCCTCTGGCAACAATAATATCACCTATTCCCACTGCCGCTATACCCGAAGCTCTTACGAGACATATGCAAAACCTCCCCCCTGAGCTTTCTCAGATCTTAATGAATCCAACTCTCCAAGCAGCCCTCGCCCAAGTCCTTGCAACGGCTCAACCTTCACAACTGCCGACCGAGCCACCAGCTATGGAAGCCACAATGAAAATTTCAAAAGATTTGGAGGAGCGAGAGGAAGAAGCCTCAAAGTCTATCGAGGAGGAGGCCGATGAGTATTATGAGCACCCCGAATACGAGCACCGAACCATCGATAGGGTGGTCTATGAGGAGGAGGAGACATGCTCTTCCGAGAGTGGAGATGAAGAGGGTGGCTCAGCTGCCAAGGAAATCATCCAAACTTTTGATGAGGACCTTGAGGAGGAGATGGCACAGCAGCTAAAGAACATTGGGGAAGGAACAGAAGAGTCACCACATGGTGAAGAAGGGCAGTCGCCAGAAGAGCAGCAGATAAAAGATTTGATAGAGGCTGAGACCCGTGCTGTCAAGAGCCCTGAGGCCAAGGCTACTGAGGAGAGAAAGGAAGAAGAGGCAGCGAAGAAAGAAAGTCCCATCCGACAACCATCAGTCGGACTACCTATCAAACGCTTCATATTCGTTCATGACTCTGACGAAGAAGAGGATGCTGCCCAAAAGAAAGGAGAACCCCAAAAGGAAAAGGAAGCAGAGGTCTTGCCTTTGACTGAGAAGGGCGAGGGTAGCCATGATTCACCCAAGGATAAGTCTGCTATTCCCAAATGGCTGAAGAAGCAGCTTGAAAAGATGACCCCTGTGCTGAAGGACCCAAGGGCAAGGTTGGAGGCCATCTTGGCTCGATCCCAGATCACAACTAAGAAAGAGAAGAAGCCCAAAGTCCGATCCAAGATAATAATGGATGCTTCCGGCTCCTGAGCGGCACAAATTACAACGCCTATAGTTGGCCAAACAGGGGTGAGTTACAACATCTCAACCATTGACTTTGGCAGCAACCAGAGAGCAAAAGGTTGAGCATCTTGAGGAGTCGATGGCCACAGTGGTGCACTTGATAAAGCAGGAAAAGGTCTCCAAGGATGAGCTCAAAGCGTAGGTTGCAGCATTAACATATTATATACAGCAGTGGTCCTCAGTGGAGGACCTGCCCACTACGTCCATGACTGTGCCTCAGTTGCTTTCCAAAGAGCAAATAGATAAACTAGAGAGAAGGAAGAACTTGGAGAAAACCACTGAGGATTGGTTCCGACAAGTCTTATTCGTCGGAAACATGAGAATCAAGAGGGCTGTGCAGACAGCCAACAAGTTCTTGGACCTGATGCAGTCCTTGGAGAGCACGAAGAGGCTCTGCACCAATTTCCCCGCAACCTACGACTCCACCTTCCTAAGGATCGAAGCTATCTTTCAAATTCTTGAGGTCACGTGGGAGGAGAAGCTAGAGCTTAAAAAATAAGATTACTGGCTAGTGGATGTGTGGCGTAGAGACTTCGACAATCGGAAGGAGAGGTTGGAGCAAATCCTGAGCAAAGTGGATCCAGACATTGAATGGATCAAGGAAATCTGGGCGGAATGTGCCCGATATCTCAAGCTGATGACTGGCTTTGATATGCCCACGGTGCAAATGGATCCAGAGAAGATCAAGCCCTACTTCCAGGGGAAGATGAAGGATGAGACAACTGGAGAAATCACAATGGAGTTCCTAAGTTTTGCTGCCTGCGTCTTCGACCAATCGAAGCTATTTAGGGACCAAGGCTCGAAGTATGACGAAGATTGGAAGAGGCTAGAAGAAAATGCTAAAGAATGGAGCTATTAGGCCTTGTGGTGTGAAATCCTCGAGATAGATAAGCTCCAAGCAGTCATCCTCAAATACATAGAACATGCAGCTTCCGAGGAGCAGGAGGACAGCCCAGCCAAGGACAAAGATCTTCCTGAAGATTAGCTACAACAAAAAAAACAACAATTTGCTAAATGACAAAAGAGCTATAGTGTCATCCACAAGAGGACGAAATAGGGAAAAGACAAGAATGCAATTTTAAATTGAGATTTATTTGGGGGTAGGTGAAACCCTATTTTGTAATGAATCGTGGCCACACAATGAGAATGAATTTTGGCCATTCATTTAACTTTTAGAAAACTATAAATAGGGCACTCCTCTCATTTGCAAAGAGAGAGTTGAGTTGTTGTAAAGACATGCTGCTAAAATTTATAAGAAAAGACATTGAATTGGTGTATTTTCTTGGTTTCTCTCATGTTATTTGATTCATTCTCCAATGTTAGATGTTTGACTTAGATCTTATTGCTATTTAGTTAGCTGTTTTCTCTCTTTGGTATAAATCTTAGGAATGTTGTTGGGTGATTGTGAAAATTCCTACCTTGTTGATGATTCCTTAGTCCATACTTTTTGTTGTTTGCTGATGGCAGATAGCTTTGCAAAGTTAGCCTAGATTTGATTTAAAGCTGCTCCAAACATTTATCTTTGATTCATGCATGTATGTGGTGGATGAAGGATGAAATATCTGTAGCCCTTAGAAGATAGCACAATTTCCATGATACTGTGAAATCCCTAGTTAAGTGGGATATTGTTTTGAGGAATTGTCCATTGTAGGAACTCCATTATCACTATTCATAGCAAGCTTCAGACTTAGCAACTTTTCCTCTCCTTCGCCCTTTTCCTCTTTTTTTTAGTAACTGGCCTATGCTAAGGTTCATTGCACATTGTAAAGCCAAATCCAACAACTGAATGGAGTTCAAGATTGTTGTTTGAACCTATAGCCTGCGCATAACAACTTCTCGTTCAAAGAACTCCATTTCGAGATCCATCTTCCATGCTTTGTGTTTTCTATAAGACCGCCTTGTGATTCCAGTAAATCACATCAAACTACTGAGGTATCTAAGCGCTGTCATGACCTGACATCCGAGAGACCTTGGGATAGTGTTCTGCAATCCGATTGTAGGAGATTGTCTTTCAAGAAAGGTAGTGCACCTACACACTGCATGTGTTGAGAAGTGCATAAAAACACCATCAACAGAACTGGCACTAGAAGGAGGTCCACTTTGAAAATACTAAGTTGAAGGATAAAGTGAAGCTGGATCAAATCAGATCATTCTCCCCGGAAAGGTTTCAAAGAGTTCTACGGTCAACACCAAACAAGGGAGAATTTAAAGAATTACAGCCTCCTATGAGGGAAAAGCGAGCACAGGGAGGTAGCGTTGCCTCTTCCTCTTCCTCCATTCCATCCGCCTCCATTTCACCCACCTTCATTTGGCTAGCCACCATCTTCCACCCAACCCTCTCAAACAACATTTGCACATCCTACCTCCGGCAGCCAGGGGCAAGCTCCTCTCCCGGCCCTTCCAGCCCAAGGCACTGTCCAGATAGCCATAGCTCAAGCGCAGCCCCAGATTGCTGTTGTATTGCAAATACAGCCCCAAATTCTTGTTTTCCAATAGCAAGCACCACCTCTGCCACCCTCCATAGTTTGGTTAGCACATAACCCTTCACCGATACATTTTGCTATCTACAATGATATGCCCAAGAATCTGGAGGGCTTTTGTTCGAAGTTCCATCCGTGCGATATGCAAAGAATAGCTGAGGAGCATATCAAAATATTTGAGACAGCGATCAAACGAAATGCAAGTTGACCATGAAGACGTTGTTTGCCGCCTTTTTCCGCATTCATTGGGGGAAGAGGCCTTCTATTGGTACATTAATCTGCTGAGGGGATCCATCACCTCGTGGAACGTGATGAAGAATGCCTTCCTACAAAAATATAAGATCCCCGTCAGCCCTTCGGAGCTTTACCAATAGTTCATGTCTATCAGAAGGGAGGTCAATGAACCTATTGGCTCATTCAATGACCGTTTCCATTAGGCTCACACAAGGCTTCAAGATCCGTACCTCCATAATGATGCAGCGACTCTTCTGGTCTACTATGCAGCGTTCGACAACCTCACGTCGGCCTTGGTGAAAAGAATGCGCCCGATGCCCGCTACCCTGGTGACCGCCTATGCGGAGGCCATTGTCGCTAGTGCAGACTTGGGGAAGAATATATCTGGTCCGCTACCTTCTTTGGGGCCAGTAGCCCATCTAATGCAGATTCAGGGGCTTAATCAGGAGTTTGCTCACCAAACCCCTCTCATGAATCAAGTACCCCAATTGCCTATGGTGCCACATCCAGGGCAGCCATTAAATTACATGCCTCCCGTGCCCTCCTATTTGTAGCCCCAGCAACAGTACCACTATTCACAGGCTGCTCTGCAACAACAAGCATATTCCCAACAGCCCCAGGTGCCATTATACCTATCGGGACCGAATTTTCCTCCGGCCTATCAAAATCAGTCGGTGACTCCACCCGCTTTTCTCCAAAATCTGGCGTCATCGCCTGGGAGCGCAACTAAGAAAGATAAGTTAGAAGAACTGACCGAAGTGATAAAGAAAATGTCCACGAAAATGATGCACCTAAAGAACCAGAATAACCAGTTGCAAGCCTCCCAGCGCAATTTCCAGGCCAATCTCAACCAAGACAGCCGAGACAACAGGGACAGTAGAAATAATCAAGAAGTAGGCACTTCCTCTAGGTAGAATTATGATAGGGGACAAAACGCCAATCAGAATGCAGAAAGGAGACCTTCTCAAAGGCAAAATCGTACATGGAACACTAGGCCCAATAATGGTGGTGTCCCTACGCATTTCGATCAACCGACGAGCAATGACAAAGCATCCAGCGGTGTATATCTGGCTGAAACAACCTTGTTCGGATGGTGTCGACTTCACAAAACTAGTAGACATTCCGAGTTAGATTGCCCCAAGTTCCAGACAGCTGCTGAAATCTTCTAGGTGGAGGTGCAGAACGCGGTCGACAATGCTAGCTGCAGGGACATCATCCCGTCCGAGCCATATGACTCCTCCTGTCTGGTGGTCAATTAGGTGCCATTTCCACGAGGTGACTGCAATGAGCCCAAAGTTGAGCCTACTCCCATTAACGATGAAGAAGCGCAAGAGGTAAGTAGTGAACAAACCTTGGCTCAGCTCTTTGATCTAGTAGATAATGGTCTGATAGATGAAGAAGAACCATTTGTAGATGAGGTCCACATGTTCCATCAACGGTCGAGTCCCTACTTCCTTAGGAATAGGCAAGTAGGTGGACCCTTTACAACTTCTACCCCACCAAACAATTTTGCCACCCTGCTTGATCCAAATGTCAGTAATAACCCTAGGCTTCCTCACATACCTGCCCAATACTTCAACAAGAACAGTTCTCAAAACCAGTCGCAAAATCAGCCTCAGGGCCAATCCCAAAATCCATCTAATCAAACGAAGGCCCAACTTCCTAGTTCTGCTATAGGCCAGGCTTTTAGCTCAAAAATTGAGCAAATGGGTGAGTATGTAGCAAAAGAGTTCAAGAAGGTAAAAATTAACTTATTTGCCTTCGAATTACTCAAAGTTCTTGTCGTGAGACACGCCTTCTTTAGGGTCCTTAATGTGACTCCATCTTCTAGTACAACACAAGAAACACCAGCTAAGAGGGTAACCTTTGAAGAGCCTGGGAGAGAACCAGAGATACAGGATAATACTGGAAGAAGGAACGATGTTCCCATAAATCAATCAACAAGTAAGCAAATTGAAAAGGAGCCGGAAAGGGCTAGTAGGCAATTTTTCAAGAACCAGCAATTTAAGCAAACCAAGGATATGGACAATGATAGGAACAAAGGTCAAATAGTTCACATGGACACACCTATGGGCATCCTCCAAGGGAGACCAAAAACTCCCCCCTTTCCTGACCACCATCAGGATCTTTGGGAAGAACTTGCATAACTGCCTACTCGATTCAGGAGCGTCTGCCAATGTCATGCCTTTGGCTATTTGCAAAGCTCTTGGCATCACTCCCACACCTTCTAAGAGAAAGGTCACCCAGCTGGACAAAACAGAGATCAACATCGTGGGTGAAATAAACCGTATCCCGATGCAGATTGCCATAGACCCACGGATACAACAGGTCATTGATATTCAAGAGGCTGACATTCCCGATGCATATAGAATCATTTTGGGAAGGGAATTCACTAAGGCGCTGAATAGATACACTGCCACAGACCTTTCTCACATATGGCTCCTATGGAAGGGGCTGCTAAATCATATCTGTATCGACCGTGAACCCCATATGAAGTATATGATCACGGAATACAATAATCTCAGTGAGGTGTTGTTCGCCGAGACTGATTTAGGGAATTACCGCCCTTTTGCCTACCAAAATGAGGTCAGGCTTCAAGAAGAACGTGCAAATGAAGTGTTGCTAGTGTTGTGTAGTCCTTCGACCGATTTTATGAAAATGCCCTCAAACACAGAAGTGTTGATGGAAACCAGTGATGAACCTGATGGGGATGACAACTGGGGATTGCTCAATGGCTTCCAGGAATTCATGGAAAAATGCGCAAGGGATCAACTCAGCCTAGGGGGCCAAATGAATCTACAGGATCTCTTGTTGCCAAACTGGTGCAGGGTTCACAATGCTACACACTCTGAATTTGATTGTTGTTTATGTCAAGCAGTAGTGGCGCATGTTAAAAAATTAGCTGCCCACAAGATAGAAATGCCAAAGGAGACACTAGCAGAACCACCCGTTGATCAATGCATCGAACCAGAAAACTCCCCTAAGATCACAAGACCGACCACCCAGCTGGAAGGGAATGGAAGCTTAATCAGACCCGAAGATAAGGAATCCTTCGCATGTTGGATGCTCCAATTTGATGGATCAAAGTCCAGGCAAGGAGCTAGAGCTGGGTTTGAACTCATCAGCCCAGTAAGTAAGACATTTCTTGCTGCCCACCGATTATAGTTTTATTGCACCAATAATATAGCAAAATACGAGGTCTTAGTCCTTGGCCTTCTTATGGCCCTAAAGAAAAATGTAAAGATGCTGCAAGTTTTCGGGGATTCCACACTTGTAGTTAAACAGGTCAGGAAATTGTATTTCTGTCATGATCGGAGACTCACAAACTATAGGCATAGGGTTTGGGACCTCTTGGAGGGCTTGGATGCATTCAACATACAATTGCTCCCTCGTACTTAGAATCACACGGCTGATGTCTTCGCTCAAGCAGCCAACACTCTACAACCCCTCTCTTTGTCTGGGCTGAAGAAATTCACTATTGAGCTAATTTCCACACCGTCGGTCCCAGATAATGTCACCAACATGCAAGTCTTCAATGATGACAAGCATATCCTTCAGTTTATCACAAGTTCCGATGCCTTTGCAGCTCAAATAATTGATGAAACTGATCCATAGGAGGCCGAACTAGACATAGAGGGGGTTATTAACCTCAAAACCAACACAATCCCCAGGGGTTTGGTTCAGCTGGAATGCATATTTGACTTGGATCAGATCAGAGATGAGGATCAGCAAACAAAAAAGGAGGCCATAAGTAACCATTACAATGCACACAACCTTGGGATAGCCGAGGAGATCAAGAATATTTTTATCGGCAAGGTGTGCACGCCAAAGGAAAAGAAGGGGATCACGGATGCATTGTGAAGGTACCCTGATGTGGTAGTATGGAGCTACAAAGATTTAAAAACTTATGACACCTCTGTCATTACACACACCATCCCTCTTAAGATGGAAGTGAAGCCATTCCGCTAGCGGCAGTGCCCTATCAATGCCTTGCTGGAACCTGTTGTTTACAAGGAGGTGCAAAAGTTGCTCTTAGCAAGAATCATTTTTCCAGTTAGGAATTCCACATGGGTGGCCAACTTGGTCCCGGCCAAAAAAAAGAATGGAGAAATTAGATTGTGTGTAGATTTTCACAATCTAAACCGCGCCTCGGAGAAAGACAACTATCTAGTACCTTCATTAGATGAAGTGCTGCAGATTGTCAATGGCTCTCAGATGATGTCTTTCCTCGACGGATACTCCAGGTATAACCAGGTAATGGTACAATACGAGGATCACCACAAGATGGCATTCACCACTAAATGGGGGACGTTCGCATATAGAAGAATGTCTTTCGGGCTCATCAACGCCGGCACCATTTTCCAACGCGCCATGGATATTGCCTTCAAGGACCTAATTGGAAAATGCATAATCATCTACATGGATGATTTGACCGTAATTTCTAAAAAGCGGGGTGATCATGTCTCTGACTTATGCAAAATATTTCAGAGATGCAGAGAGTTCGGGGTTTCCCTCAACCCCAAGAAGTGCATTTTCGGAGTGACTGAAGGAAGATTGCTCGGGCACATCATTTCAGAGCAAGGGATCTCTATCGATCCTGAGCGTATTGAGTCCTTACTCAAAATTCAGCCCCTAAGCAGCAAAAAGGAATTTAAATTTTTCTTTGAAAATATCAACTTCGTCCAGAAATTCATCACAGGTTTCGCAAAAATTATCAAACCTCTCAATGCCATGCTCAAACAAAACACCAAAGTTGAATGGACACCTGACGCCAAACAATCCTTCGAAGAAATCAAATGGGCTATTCTTGAGGCACCTGTATTAGTTAGCCCAGATTATCTGAAGCCATTCTACATCTACTCATTTGCTTCAGAGCATTCCTGTGCTAGCGTGTTAATCCAGAAGGATGATGAACGAAACGAGCACCCGATCACCTTCATGAGTGCTCCACTCAAGGATGCTGAATTGCGTTACCACAACATTGAAAAGCAGGTGTATGCTCTCATCAGAGGAGTGAAAAAATTTAGACACTATATCCTACGCAACAAGGTGTTTGCCATTGTCCCTGACCTAGCAGTAAAAACGCTGCTCATGCAGAATGAATTGGGCGAACGAAGGGTCACCCTACTACAAGAGTATGATATGGAGATCCAACTGATGAAACTGGTGAGAGGTCAGGCACTCACCCGCACAATTGCCGAAATAGCAGCAGAAGCTGGACCTGAACTCACTGTGCAGCAGTACCAGCTCGAGGATGTCTCCCCGGGAAAGTGGTACCAGAATGTCGCATACTATCTGCTAAACCATAAGTGCCCTCCGCACTTGCAAGGAGTCCAAAAACAAGCCCTGAGATTGAAAAGAAATGGCTACATGTTACAGGGTTCCATCCTCTACAAGAAGAACTATGAAGGAATTTATTTGAGATGCCTTGGCAAGGAAGAAGCAGATCGGGTCTTGAAGGAGTTCCACAACAAATTTGGCATGGGCCATGGTTTAGGTTCTTCTACAGCACATCAGATACTGAGAGCAGGGTATTATTGGCCAACCATCTTCAAGGATGCCCATTGCCATGTTCGTTCATGTCACATGTGCCAGACCGCTGCCACCAGGGAGAAGAATGTTGCTGTCCCACTACAGCCTGTGTTGGAGGTAAGGCCTTTTGTGCAATGGGGTCTCGACTTCATCGGTCCGGTAAGCCCTCCATCATCTGCGGGACATAGGTACATTCTTACCGCTACTGATTACTATACTAGATGGATGGAATCAATAGTATATAAGCAATGCACAACTGAAGTAGTTACCAATTTCCTAGAAAGTTTTATTTTAAATCGCTTTGGTTGTCCATATGCTTTGGTATGTGATAATGGACCTGCATTTGCTTCATTAAAATTTTCTAGTTGGGCATTCGATTATGGGATTGCCCTTAAATTCTCATCCAATTACTACCCTCAGGGCAATGGCCTTGCCGAGTCCACGAATAAAAATTTGATTACTGTGATCAAGAAGTTGCTCGATAGGAATCCCAAGGACTGGCATACCTAGCTCTGCTTCGCCCTTTGGGCTGATCGCACTCGCCACAAGGCTGCCCTTGGTGATTCCCTGTTCCACCTTGTTTATGGCCTAGAACCTATATTCCCCATCCATCTGAAGATTCCTACCCTTCAATTCATCAACAATTTTTATGAGGGAGGAGATCGTAGGGAAGCTCGATTAGCTGAGCTCTTGCATTTAGAGGAAGTCCGAGACCGTGCAATAGAAAATTTTGCCAAACATCAGGGCGTAGTTAAGAGATGGTTCGACCGCCGAGCCAAGATCAAGGCCTTTAGAATTGCAGATTTGGTCCTGTATTAGGACAAGGCCCATGAAAAGAAAGGGGGACACAACAAATTCGACAAGCTTTGGCTTGGCCCCTTTCAAATAGCCAAAATTTTGGGAGACAATGCCTTCCACCTAAAGACTTTAACTGGTGAGAACGTCCCGTTGCCAGTCAATGGGCAACACCTGAAGCATTACTTCCAGGCTTGAGCTCCTTCGAGCTCTTTGTTGTAAATACTTGTACATAGGTTAGGGTAGTTTTCTTTCCTGCTGGTTTGCGTTTTGTTTGTGCCGCTTTTTGTTTTCTCCCTCCCAGCAGTTTGGTTTAGAAGGTTGTTCCCCGCTCCTTTGCGGTGGCCATGCTTGCCCAACAAGTGGTTCACTTCACTGTCCATCCTTTGTGTTCTTTGGCTAAACATTCACTCTCGATTATCGGTCTTTGAAAGCTATCCGTGAATGATTTCCTTGTTTGAACTCTGCTCAAAACTTGACCCTTGGTTGGATCTTCTTACCCACATCTCGAATCTCGCACAAAACACATAATAATAATTTCTGAAGGACTGTACTATGGTTGTTATGACACCCTCATGAGTGAAAAATCTCAAGTCTACTCCAGTGACCACTGTAGTCTCAAACCCATTGTAGGCTTCAATGCTTACCCGGTCAAACTAAATGGAAAAAGAGAAGTGAAATATCAAAGGAAAAAAAGAAAAGGAACTCTGAAAAAAGGAAATAAATGACCGTACGGGTGTTTGGATAACTCTACCAGGGCTATGGATGCCCGGCCAGCAGTAGAGCAATATCCATGAGATTGTAGCGACAACTCCGTCGGGGCTATGGACGCTTGACCGGCAGCGGGGCAATGTCTAGGTTACTTTTGGTGTTAGACGATTTATGTAGCTCACTCGGTTGACTTGGTAACCCTGGTCACTATCCCTAGGAAAGGAATGAACTCACTACACACACACACTTCTGAGATGTTCTGTAAGCTAACCCAATTAAGGCTCTCGTTCTTCCGGACTCATCTTTGGAAGCCACTCCTGGTCTGCAAAACCATAGATTCTAGGTCTTGAATGAATATTTATCCCTAGAATGCTTAGGAGCGTTCCCCAGCGGAGTCATCATTTGTTGTGCCCTTAGCACACATGCCCTGTTCGGAATGAGGACCCTCTTTTCTTTTGCCTTGTTGGGTCCTTTTGGGGCTGCCTCATTTTGCATGCCCCTCTTTTTTTGATGTTTCAAATGGTCGATGTTGCTCCAAAGATCCATCATAAATCGATCATGCCTCCACTTTTGGTTTTTGCTGCCTTCCGGGGACTTGGAGAATCCCTCTGGCAATTTGGCCCTGAAACCGGCCCCAGGCCCTTCCGGGCTCGGGTGTCCGGGGTTCCCTCTTCGGGTTTCCCCTCTAAAATTTTCGTCCCTGGCGGCGTTTGCCGGGCGTCTTCCCAGACCTCGAGGTCCGCCCCACCACTCTCACCATTGAAAAAACTTGTTAAAAATCTTCTGCGGCGCCCACCCCTCTGGGCCTCGAAACCCGGAGATCCGTCTCTGGGGTTCCATCTTGGTTTCACCGTCCTCGACGGAGAACCTCCTACGGTGAACCTCCTGCGGCGACCCGCCTCCCGGGTCCCGCTGTCGTCTTCACCGTCCGCTATGTGGTGCCTTCTACTGACTGGCGTGGGGCCTTCCGGGCCCGGCCGTCTGGAGTTCTGTTCCCAGAATTCTGTGACGGTTCCGCCATCCTCGACGATGGATCCCTGCCGGCTTCTGACACTCCAGGCCCCGAGCCACTCCTCGCCGTCGCTATTCAAACCAATGAGAAATCTTTAAATGGCGGTCGTCACGCCACGTCTTCCCGACCGTCGAATCCTAGAGCTCCCGCCGCCGCCGCCGACCTATTTTCAAACTCCACCAACTTTTTCCACGGTCGTACGAGGATTTAATGCAGGCATTCATGGCAGTTGGGGTATAAAATACCCAACCTACCCAAGTCATTTCCATAATCAGGATTGGAGAAAATTAGAGAAGCAATCATCTGGAGCCCACCGCCTTCGACTACGTCGCGATCGTCGCCCTCGGCATCAGTCTGTCGACCATGTGTGGATCCCACGTCCCCTACCTAGCGTGTTTTGAGGTTGGCCATCCTCTCACCCTCCCGACCATCATTTTCGTGATTTTGAAGTATTTGAATGAATGAACAAATCCTAGGAGAGCGTAGACTAATAGAACACTTAATTAAGTGCCAAACCCATGTGGTAGAAACCAAGCAAACCATCTAAAACGCCCTCCTTGCTTATTCGGGACTTCTCCCTGCCGCGTCTGTTCTTTGCGTAGGGAAAACGTCCTTCCCGAGCTCGAGGCCCGCCTTTGCCATCGAAATTCAAGACTTCAAACATTCGCTGATAGCAATCCCCCTCTTTGGGCCTGATTCGTCAGGTTTCCTTCCTCGGACTTCCGTGTTTTTTCTGTCGCGCTTGAACTGCCAAAACACCCTACCTCCCCAGCTGTCAGATCTCGGTCTCTGCTCTACTATGAAGGCTTGAAACCGAACATGTGCCCTTTGGCCAACTCGGGCCCGGAATCCCAGAGTTCCGCCCGAGGTTCACCTTCTCCAAACGGAAAACATCACCCGGTGCCCCGCCCTCCGGGCTCTGCCCATGCTTGAGTTTTTTAAACCCTTGGCAGATTAAATCGATCCATCCTTTTTGCCTTCGGGTCCTGGACGGCGGGTTTCCCTACTTAATTTTCTGTTGGCCTCTCTGCACATTCTTCCGGCGAATTCATCAATGCCTTCTGGGCTACGGGCCCTACCTTCCTCTCCGCCATTGGCTTGGTCTTTTGGGATGGCGACTTTCGCGTCCCCGGGACCCAGATCCCAGACTTTTGTTTACGGAAGTCCGTCTCTCTCCGGCCATTGGAATCTTCGCCCGTCCGCCCGGTCGCCGAACCCCGATCTTCCTTCTGCCATGTGTTGTTGCCAAAACTCATCGTGGCCGACAACGGAGGTTTTCGCTTGGCCTTCCGCTCCCCGGGCATCGGTGGCCGGACTTCTGTCCTCGGAGGTCCGCCTCTCGCCCGCTGCTGCTAGCAGAAAATGCCCCCGGTGCCCCGACCTTCAGGCCCCGACACTCCAAATGCTGCTAAAACTTAATTGATAAACTCACACCGCTGACTTCTTGCCCCCGGGCTTCCCTTACCGGACTTTCATCCTCGGAGGTCCACCTCTCGCCCGCTGCTGTTGGCAGAAAATGCCCCCGGTGCCCCGGCCTTCGGGCCCCGACACTCCAGATGCTGCTAAAACTTAATTGATAAACTCACACAGCCGACTTCTTGCCCCCGGGCTTCCCTTACCGGACTTCCATGTGAGGATTGTCGTCCCAAATGGCGAAGCCCACCCGCCTTCCCGGTGTCCCCAGCCCGTGCCTTCGAAAACAAATTGTCTTTATGTCGACCGTCCATTGGCCCCCCGGACCTCGGCCCTCGGACTTCCGCCGCCGGATTTCTGCCTGCTGTCTGCCGTCACCAACGGCCATCTCTCGATGGCTTCCCGGCTTGAAACCTATGAGTCTTCCTAGATCGATCCTAGCAGGCCTAAATCTGGAATCTGACCTCGACCCACGTTCTAATTTTGGGCCCTCTTCATCATGAGCTTTTTGAAATATTAAAATTTAGCTGAGGGTCCTCGGGGGCTTTCTCTTGCGTTTTCCCTTCCAGACAGCATTCCTGCCAGGGAGGTCCGGCCCTCTGGGCCCAGATTGTCCAAACGCCCTGAAATGAAGATCGATAATGTCTAGAGATAAAATTTATGATATACTTGGTTGATTATCTGAAGTAGATGTTATTTTCGAGATATGGACTAACTTGAACGCTTTTGATATTTTATTGCACTGACTTTGCCCTTGCTTGCAGAATATATGGAATCGAGTGCAGGAACTTCAGGGGCATCCGCCGAGAAGGATAAGGGTAAGAAGTTAGGAAGGACCCCTCGGGGAAAGGAAGACAAAGATCAAATGAAGTATCAGTTCCAGGGCAAGCCGCTCCACTCCAAGGTCACAACGGACTGGAAGGAGATTTCATATACTAATATTGGCCATGTGGACATTGATGAATTCACTCAGAGGGTCAGGGTCAACCCAACAACGAAGAACACCAGGTTAATACGGCAGAGTGGAATAGCCAAGGCTGCTGGTTTCCCTCCCTTGCTTGTGGCACCTGAGTTAGTCGTGGCTTGCCGAGAAGCCTATCAAACGGATACCAGAACAATCATGGATAAAGAAGGGAACGTCCTTGCAGATATGTCACCAGAAGGGATCACTAAGACATTCCACATCCCCACATTCCAATAGATGGAGGTCCCCACATTACCATAATGCCAGGTAGTGTGGGATGCCAATCCCTCAGGGTGCAAGAAGTCAATCAACCTCCATTGGCTTAAGGAAAAATGGGGCAGCGCTACGAAGGTTCCCCAGGAGCTCTTCCATAGCGATTTCCACGAGGATTACCACAACCTGGTGACCATGTTGAGCAAAGTCATGGGTCTCCCAACGGCCGCCTACTTTCAGGAGTGGATGACATACTTCATTGAGCAGATCCTACGGGGAAATGAGGACGTTACAACTAAGGTCTCATTCTACTGGGGAGGGATCATAAGAAACTACTTCCATGAGCAGTTTGTCAATGTGAAGAAGAGTTCTAAATTCTACATGACCTCCTACCTTGTCTACTCCCTGGCAAATCAAAGACAATACAGCGGGTTGTTTGTGGCACCCGATCAGGGGCAGAAGCGAGGACTCAAACTGTTTGACAAGTACCCGCAACTCCAATACCGCAATTTCAAGAAAGACTACTGCAAGGTTAATAATGCCTTCACTGGCCACATCATTAGATTGATCATCGGGGACTTCGAGAGGAGGGTCTCCCATAGTGCCAAGGCGCTCTTAAAAGAATATTCTTTTTTGTTCATCCAGTTCCCAAAGTTTTCGTACATCCAGGCCCAGGGTTTCTCTGAAAGGTCGAATAGATTGCCTCGCTACCCTAATGACAGAATAATCCTCTTGGAGCTCTCTCAGCAACTCCAACACATCCAAGCAATCTTCAGTAATAAGCACATAGCAGGGATCTCCTACCCCATGACCCTTGGCTAGGGCTTGTATCAACTGCAAATGTCTCAATGTGCTAGTAACTCTAAGAAGGAGCTAAAGGACTACCATTTGGACTGGTACACCGCTCGCCCAAGGATGGAACCACATGGCCATGTTAGAAAAACACTGGGGCCCACATATGCCCACCAATATCACATTGAAGATTTTTGGGCCGACTGCAAAGACAACAAAGAAGTGCTCGCTAGGCACTACATATGCATGACGGTACTATTCCTGAGAAGGGTGCAACCATTTTTGGTGCCGGACCAAGTCGAGGAGGACGAGTCCACCATCATGCATCTGAGGTGCCTTGCGGTTGCCAACCTACCAATACCATCGATCGACTAGGATGAGCAGGAGGTCGATGACCTGGACACCATCACCCAACCAATCATAACTCCTACCAGGGAGTGAATTGATGGACATGTGGCATATCTGAAGTGGCAAGGAGTAGTCCTGACCTATGAGGGGATCAAAAGTGAGCGAAGTGCCACGGAGGATGTCGCTACCACCGCGTCAACTGGCAGGACCTCCAAGTCTTCTCCCGTCGCTAGGTCCCAGAAAAGGAAAGCAACGGAGACTGCGTAGTCTCCAGATCCCAAGGAACAAGCAAAGAAATAAATGGGAGGCTCATCTCCCAAAAGGCTCAAACAAGCGGTAGGTGCAGAAGAATCTCGGCCTCCCCTGGCCCTTCCTGCTCCTTCTATTGCACCACCCATCTCCCTGAATACGGTTGCCGCCTCTCCGCCGGCAGTGGACATTTCTGTCCATCTTACCCCTTTGCCCCCGGCCGGGTCAGTAGTCATCATTGATTCCTCTTCTGGCATGACCACTCCTCCTTCCTCTATCACCATGTCTCCAATTACATCCCTCCCTCTGGCAATAATAACATCGCCTATTCCCACTGCCGCTATGCCCGAAGCTCTTACAAGACATATGCAAAACCTCCCCCCTGAGCTTTCCCAGATCTTAATGAATCCAACTCTCCAAGCAGCCCTCACCCAAGTCCTTGCAACGGCTCAACCTTCACAATCGCCGACCGGGCTGCCAGCTATGGAAGCCACAATGCAAATTTCAAAAGATTTGGAGGAGCGAGAGCAGGAAGCCTCGAAGTCTATCGAGGAGGAGGTCGATGAGTATTATGAGCACCCCGAATACGAGCACCAAACCATCGACAGGGTGGTCTATGAGGAGGAGGAGACGGGCTCTTCCGAGAGTGGAGATGAAGAGGGTGGCTTGGGTGCCAAGGAAATCATGCAAATTTTTGATGAGGAATTTGAGGAGCAGATGGCACAACAGCTAAAGAACGTTGGGGAAGGAACAAAAGAGTCACCACATGGTGAAGAAGGGCAGCCGCCAGAAGAGTAGCAGATAAAAGATTTGACATAGGTTGAGACCCGTGCTATCAAGAGCCCCGAGGCCAAGGCTACTGAGGAGAGAAAGGAAGAAGAGGCAGCGAAGGAAGAAAGTCCCATCCGGTAACCATCAGCCGGGCTGCCTGTCAAACGCCTCATATTTGTTCATGACTCTGACGAAGAAGAGGATGCTGCCTAAAAGAAAGGAGAACCCCAAACGAAAAAGGAAGCATAGGTCTTGCCTTTGACTGAGAAGGGCGAGGGTAGCCATGATTCACCCAAGGATAAGTCTGCTATGCCCGAATGGCTGGAGAAGTAGCTTGAAAAGACGAACCTTGTGCTTAAGGACCCAAGGGCAAGGTTGGAGGCCATCTTGGCTCAATTCCAGATCACAACGAAGAAGGAGAAGAAGACCAAGGTCTGATCCAAGATAACAATGGATGTTTCCGACTCCCGAGCAGCACAAATTGCAACGCCTATAGTTGGCCAAACAGGGGTGAGTTACAACATCTCAACCATTAACTTGGGGACAGCAACAGAGCAAAAGGTCGAGCACCTTGAGGAGTTGGTGGCCACAGTGGTGCACCTGATAAAGCAGGACAAGGTCTCCAAGGATGAGCTCAAACCGTAGGTTGCAACATTAACAGATTATATACAGCAGTGGTCCTCAGTGGACGACCTGCACACTACATCCATGACTACGCCTCAGTTGCTTTCCAAAGAGAAAATAGATAAACTAGAGAGAAGGAAGAACTTGGAAAAAACCACCGAGGATTGGTTCTGACAAGTCTCATTCATCAGAAACATGGAAATCAGCAGGGTTGTGCGGACAGCCAACAAGTTCTTGGACTTGATGCAGTCCCTGGAGAGCACGAAGAGGCTCTGCACTAATTTCCCCGTAACCTACGACTCCACCTTCCCAAGGATCAAAGCTATCCTTCAAATGCCTGAGGCTACGTGGCAGGAGAAGCTAGAGCTTAAAAAAGAAGATCACTGGCTAGTGGATGTGTGGTGCAGAGACTTCGACAACCGGAAGGAGAGTTGGAGCAAATCCTGAGTAGAGTGGATCTAGACATTGAATGGATCAAGGAAATCCAGGCGGAATGTGCTCGATATCTCAAGTTGATGAGCTTTGATATGCCCACGGTGCAAATGGATCCAGAGAAGATCAAGCCCTACTTCCATGGGAAGATGAAGGACGGGATAGCTGGAAAAATCACAACGGAGTTCCTAAATTTTGCTGCCTACGCCTTCGACCAATCGAAGCTATTTAGGGACCAAGGCTCGAAGTATGACGAAGATTGGAAGAGGTTGGTAGAAAATGCTAAAGAATGGAGCTATCAGGCCTTGCGGTGTGAAATCCTCGAGATAGATAAGCTCCAAGCGGTCATCCTCAAATACATAGAACACGCAGCTTCTAAGGAGTAGGAGGACAGCCCAGCCAAGGACAAAGATCTTCCTGAAGAGTAGCTACAGCAAAGAAAACAGCAATTTGCTAAATGACGAAAGAGCTATAGTGTCATCCACAAGAGGACGAAATAGGGAAAAGACAAGAATGCAATTTTAAATTGATATTTATTTGGGGGTAGGTGAAACCCTATTTTGTAATGAATCGTGGCCACACAATGAGAATGAATCTTGGCCATTCATTTAACTTTTGGAAAATTATAAATAGGGCACTCCTCTCATTTGCAAAGTGAGAGTTGAGTTGTTGTAAAGACATGCTGCTGAAATTTATAAGAAAAGACATTGACTTGGTGTATTTTCTTGGTTTCTCTCATGTTATTTGATTCATTCTCCAATGTTAGATGTTTGAATTAGATCTTATTGCTGTTTAGTTAGCTGTTTTCTCTCTTTGGATAAATCTTAGGAATGTTGTTGGGTGATTGTGAAAATTCCTGCCTTGTTGATGATTCCTTAGTCCATACTTGTTGCTGTTTGCTGATGGTAGATAGCTTTGCAAAGTTAGCTTGGATTTGATTTAAAGCTGCTCCAAACATTTATCTTTGATTCATGCATGTATGTGGTGGATGAAGGATGAAATATCTGTAGCCCTTAGAAGATAG
Source organism: Sequoia sempervirens (assembly GCA_007258455.2). NCBI lineage: Eukaryota > Viridiplantae > Streptophyta > Pinopsida > Cupressales > Cupressaceae > Sequoia > Sequoia sempervirens. The sequence goes on along the minus strand of VDFB02105785.1, from coordinate 159,513,935 downwards.
CACAATTTTCATGATACTGTGAAATCCCTGGTTAAGTGGGATATTGTTTTGAGGAATTTTCCATTGCAAGAACTCCATTATCACTATTCATAGCAAGCTTTAGACTTAGCAACTTTTCCTCTCCTTCACCCTTTTCCTTTTTTTTTAAGTAACTGGTCTATGCTAAGGTTCATTGCACATTGTAAAGCCAAATCCAACAACTGAATGGAGTTCAAGATTGCTGTTTGAACCTACAACATGTGCATAAAAACTTCCTGTTCAAAGAACTCCATTTCGAGATCCAACTTCCATGCTTTATGTCCACACTTTGTATTTTCTGTAAGACTGCCTTGTGATTCCAGCAAATCACATCAAACTACTGAGGTATCTAAGCGCTGTCATGACCTGACATCCAAGAGACCTTGGGATAGTGTTCTACAATCTGATTGTGGGAGATTGTCTTTCAAGAGAGGTAGTGCACCTACGCACTGCCTGTGTTAAGAAGTGCATAAAAACACCATCAACAATTAGATATTATGTGGAGAAGGGGATAGTGAGGCTCCAATACATTCTTATGAATGAACAGATAGCAGTTATCCTAACCAAGGCCTTGATGAAGAGTAAGTTTGAATTCTTCAGGGATAAGTTTGATTTTATGCAGAACACCTTCCTCGCTAAGATGGAGTGTTGATTTTTTTGTAGCTTGAAAGGTGGAGTGTGGAGTTGTTTTAAAGTAACTCGAGTTGGATTTTCAACAATAATAAATTTTTTATTCATCAATAGAATGTTTCTGGTTTTTGAGGTTGAGATAAGACGGAGAGTGATTTTATGTGTGATTTAAAGCTAAGTAATGTAAGGAAATTTTATTTTCTTGCATGTTGATTTAAAACAACTAAGGCTATATATGTAAGATTTCTATAGCAAATCAGTAGTGTATTTTTGAAAGGAAAATTTGTTGTTAGGCTGAATAGAAGATCCAAAATTTGTAGGCTTTTCACCACACTAAGATTTCCTAGGTAATTATGTGTTATTGTGTATTTGTGATTGGATTTTTGTTATTTTTTCTTTCACTATTATTAGCTGTTAATTAACCCAATTGTATTAATTATTTTAAATTAGATAGAGAAATTGTTTTGATTCTATTATGTGAATTTATTGTGCAATTAATCTATAGCTAGGTTATAAGAAATCAACACTACACACGATGGAAGACAACGATCATTCACTCACAGGAGGCACAATTTCTACTCATGCTATTTGGAGATTTGACCCATGCCATTATCTATCCAACCCGCAAGCAATCTTTACTCCAACATTTCATTTGGATCTCTATGCAAGGGAAATTATTGAAGGAAGGGCCTTCGTTGCTTCATCCCTATCACCCCTTTGCATAGGTGACCTTTGGCTTTGATCCAAAAGAAGGAAAAATTCATACACAAACTGCAGACCAAGTGGCACTCAAGGGACTTACTAGCGTACACAAAATAATAGCTCACAACTAGGTAGATCAACCAAGTATATTTGGCACACTTTCAAGAAGTTGTTGCAAATGCAAATGATCACCGATATATGGTGACTAGGAAAATTGGCTTCAGGGTCTGCATGGTGCTAAGCTAGCTGTCACGACTTGGAACCTACATTAATTTGGCCTCCCAAAATTAATTGACCACACTTCCCTCTTCACGTCTCCCTCTAATGGTCCAATGATTTCAATAAAGGCCTTATACATTTGGCGCATGGACCAGACAACCTCCACACTTGGCACAATGACTTGGTCAATCAATGATTTTCTCTCCCTTGCCCTCATCCATTGTTAATTTTGGAAGTGATATTTACTTTTATAATTACTTATCATTTTTCCTAAACAATTTGTATTTACTTAATTGATTTCTTTTTGGTTTAAAGAGGGACAACCTTTTTTGAGCTTGTAAAAAAGGGAGAATAATTTTTTCCATTGTTGACAAGTGTTGTAAGGAGGTGAATTTTTTTCCATAGTTAAAAATTTATAAAAGAGGAGCCAATTTTTTCTTTTGCAATGAATTTGGAAAAAGAAAAGTGTTTAAACGGTGGAGTTGGATTTTTTTTCCTTAGTTAAATTTTTTTGAAAGAGGAGTCAATTTTCTCTTTTGTTATGAATTTGGCATAGGGACCTCATTCCTTGAATAAGGGGGTTTTAATTTTATGTTTTTTGTATTTTATTGAGGTTTGAAAGGATTATGTCTTCATAGATACCTCATAACAATAAACTTGTAGAACTTAATAGAAAATAAGTTTGTAAATGCACTCATATAAAGTGCCACAAATACTGAATGTGTTCCTTAGGGAGGGAATTTGAAAAATTGTACTTACACTGAATTATAAAGTGTAATGGGGGGTTGTGTAGAGACTATATTTGACATCACAGTTGTGGATTGAATCCTTGTGATTTTACATCGCAACAATTTCTCCTCATGATTATCACCTCATGTGAGTGTGCTTTGGAGCACACCCTTTCTCATTTTCTTATACATCTCTACATTCCTTGCACACTCTCAATTTTAGTTGGTCTACTTATTCTCTTAGCATTCAGGGGGGATTATGATGTGTTATGGTAATGATTATTTCAATGATGAAGTGGATGAATCTTCTTTTTGGGAGGCATCATGAACCTTCTATCTTGATTTCTCTATGGGGAGTTATTTCAGTGGATCATATTATTTGAGATTCTAGTATTCCTAATCACAATACTATCTATATTTTTTACTTCATAGAGTTTGATTGAATTTGTGTACATTGGTTGAGTAGTGTTCATATGTTCACTCATCCAGTATTTTGTATCTCTCATCTTGATTTACATTTCTTAGAGATTCATTAATTCCAGTAAACACCAATTCATCATTGAAAAAGTTTACAACTTCTACATGCTTCAGGTGTTTTCCATCATTATGTTCTTATTGAAAAGTGGAAAATTGGATTCCCTTTCTCCACCCTTGATTTGATTTAGGGCCCAAAAAGAGGCAACTTTCACTAACTTTCACTCAAGAACAAACCCTAGAGATTTCTTTGCAAAGGAGAAATAAATCTTGCAAGAGGGTTGTTCTAAGGATTGAAAATGATCTAATGAAGGGTTCACCACCAAGTTAAAAATTGGAAAAAATAATGAAATGTAATATGAAATTCAAAACCCCAATTGAATGCAAACTAACTCTAAATGACCTAAAATGATAATAAAAATGTAGCAGAAAACTGTGAAAACAAAAAGTGTACACCTAAGAGACTAGAGATGATTGAATGGAGGTCTGAATCACTAGAAAATCTATTGTTAAGGCTGATTTGGACTCATTTGCCAAGTTGGGAAAATCAATCCATTTTTTTGGAAGTCGTACAAGAACAAAAATCTGCCAAAAGGGTATCCAGATCTGCAAAATCTTGAAAATGTACTAAGGTATGTACAAGATCATGATGGGCTAAAAAGTGGTGATATGATGGGTATGTGTAGGGTATGTGGCTGACTTTTTTTTACCCAAAATTGATGAAATGAAAAGGGTTTTTAAAGGAGATTCTTAGCTTTCCACCAATATAAATTATGTTTTACTTTGAATTTAATAAATAATTATTATTCATTTTCTATTTGAATTACAACTATAGTCCTGATTGATAGGCTGATTGAAAGACATCTATAGCTTTCAAATGGTATAATATTTTTTGAATCTAAAACATGTGTCACATTCTATGCTTCACATACTATAGGATTTAAAAAAAATGAATCTCATGAAGTTTTAATCAAGTTAAGGTGGTCAGACATATGAGTTTTTATATTTCTTAAAATTTGTAATAAAAAAATCATAATTAATTATTTACTTGGAAAAAAATTACAAAAAAATATGCATCACATCAGGACATGAGTCCTCTACTTATATCTAAAATATTATAAAAGAATATTATCATTTTATTGTGGTTAGGTGGTCAGATAGACACCTACTTCTTATTTTTCCGAAATTTAAGTACTACTTCATTGAAATTTCAAATTTTCATCAAATAGATTTTTTAAAATTTTAAATAAACCTAGTAGTTTAGAAACTACATTCAATTTTCTACAAATTCTATTCTTAAATATTTTTGAAATAATATAGATAACTTATTCAAATTTTTATGCCAAGTTGCCTAACTCTAAATTTTCAATTTTTTTTGCCACTTAAGGGCTTGTTTTTTCCATGATGATCCTACACATACCTTCTAGAACTAGGAATCATTCACCAAAAGTGGCGAATCAATCTAGTTGGGATTTTTTGCAACTTTTGAAGTTGATTCTGCTCTTCTTTGTATGCTATGTTCTTCTTGACTAATTTCTAGATCCGAATCTTCGATTTCCAACTTGTTGGTCTTCTCCAATGTTCTCCAAGGCTTGATCACTTGACAACTTTTCTCCAATCTTGTTTCTTATGAAATATGTAACCTAGACCTGCAAATCAAACAAAAAGGAGAGGGGAAAATGTTGTTGGGTTAGTGAATAGGGGTTTTCCTTAGTCAAACCCCCTGGTGGTAAGTAAATCTTGAAATGAAAGAAAATATGAATGGAGAATGATGAATAAACAAATAACAATGTTGCAACTCACAAAACACTAGTAATAAGGTGTTGCAAATACACTTGAAATTTTTGCAATGGATGTAGTTCTTGAATCTTTCTTGATTGTTGTTGATCTTTTTTGAAACACTTGCTTTAATCATAAAGCCTACATCGCAATTGTTAGCACAATAACAAACATGATAGATATAATATTTGACATGATGATTGACACTTGAATGCTGCTATAATGCTTGATAATCTACCCTTGAATGCTCTTGAATGCTCTTGTGAACTCTCTTGAATATTAGCTGAGATTATGAGTGGAAGAACCTTGTAGTTATACTTGATTATGAAAGAATTCTCGAAATTACAACACTACAAGTCGACATCAGATCTAGGAGAATAAAATCCCACTGAAAATTTGAATTTGGGCCATACGAGACTCATTCACCCAAGGTGGTGAACGAGTCCCATCAGGCATAATGTATGGGACCAAAAATAAAAAGTGCTTAGAAATGTGTGAAAACAGGTTTGGGGCTAAAAGATCAAGGTGGGACCCATTCACCCCAAGTGGCGAATGAGTCCCAGATCCCTAAATATGGGCCACACAAGCCAAAAACACTTGAATTATGATTGGTTATTGATTGGTGTTGGTATTATCCTCAAAAAGATGAAATAATTGAGGCTTTTGGATGCAAAATAGGACCAATTAAAGCATGAGAAAGCCCAATTATTAATGACAAGCCTAGAAAAGTGTGAAAGTGTGTTACAACACTTTGCAACACTCCAAATAAGGAAAGATTAATGTTGATTTTGATTAAAAATAGGTTTATTATCTTTAATTATTTGATAAAGCCCTAGGAAAGTGTAAAAGTAAGCTACAACACTTTAGCAAGGTATCATTAAAATCCATTAGCTCCAAGGTCCCAAGACCTAATGCGAATGTGTCATCCACATTACAACACTAAATCAAGGCAACATTAATCCAAAATCCACTAGGAGGTCCCAAACAAGTGTGAAAATGTAAAGGAATCCATTTTTCTACACTACATTGGGTGATCCCACAATAGTGGTTTACAATTTTTGGCCAAATTGGACACTGAAATTATTATTTTTAACTAAATATTCACATTCGAGCACCTATAGTATCTAAACCGTGAGGAATTTGAAGATTATGCAAACTAGAGTCTCGTCACATTTTGTCTATAGATTCTAAAAATATTTTTTTCAAAATTTTTGGAATTAGATTGCACTTCTTTTTCCATTTCCCATGAAAACTAGTTTTTTTCAAAAACCAACATTTTTAGAAAGTGACACACACCATATAACGCATAACATTTTTCCATGAAGGATAAAATTCTAATTCTTTCAAATTTAGATTTGTAACTTTGATATCTAGTGCTTCCACTTGGTTAGATAGCTTTTTATTGAATATTTTTTCTTTAATCAGGTTTTGAAGTCACACCAATTACAATTCAGACATAGCGCGACCGTATAATGCGTAACTTTTTTTGTATATATCGAAATTCAATTTTTATTTTTTTTGGATCAAGGACTTCAATATTTGGTGCACTCATATTTTTCAATTTTTTTTTGATAATCTACTATTTTTCCACATGTGTAGAACAAAGACCTTCATTTTCGATGAAAAACCTATGTTTAATATAAAATTAAAAAAACAAATATATAATAAAACTAAAACATATTAAAATTATATTTGTTGGATAGCTCATTTTGAGGACTACCTGATTCCAGTTGAGTTTGTGAAGATTCCTCCATTTTCATGCTCAACTTGAGCTTCAAAGCGTAAAAATTTAGGTTTTTTTGCGAACAAGGTCAAAATCAGGGAAAAGGGGGGTTCGAGCGAACTAGGGTTCATTCGAACCCTAGTTCATGTGAACCCCCTTAAAATTGAATTTTTCTTTTGTTTTTTGGGTGAAAATGTGGGCCCAATAATTAATGGGTTCACTCGAACCCTAGTTTGGTTGGTCGAACCCCTTTTTGGTTTGATCGAACTTGTAGGTTCATTCAAACCCCTAAAATCAATTTTTTGCCATGGGGTCATTTTTATTAGTTTTCCTTCCTCCATCAAATTGTAAACCACTATTGTAGCTTCATCCTATTTAGCCCCCACTTTAGTGAGAGGATGAACCTTTTTCAAACTCACACTAAAGTAGACAATGATGCATCAAGAGGGGTTCAAATGCACCAATTCCAGTAAGATTAGACGACAATGATCAAGAGCGGTGATCAAGCCCCTAGGATCAAGATCCCATGGTAGAATAACATAGGTACAAAAGAACACACATTAGAATAATGCAAAGAACAACAACAATGCACAAGCATACACTGTTAAAGATGAAAAAGATAAAAGAGAATTGGATCAAAATTCAATCATTTGTCCATCACAATATGGATCAGATCTAGGTTGTTTTTCCAAAAAATGCACTCACTCTAAGGCAACGAAACTCCTAGCTATCTACTGGGTGAGAAGTTCTAAGAGGTGAGAAACATACAATAATGGATGGTATGCACTGACACACATGCAAGTGGCTATGGGGAAAGTCATGACTCAGTCGGGCTTCCCACTCAAACCATACCAAAGTTATACCCACTGATAACTTTAATAAGATGCCACACAAAAATGATTTTCGAGCTTCATGAGGCAAGCAAAACTTCGTATGCTTGGAGCTCATGAGCAAACATGATGGCTCTATAGGCATGCAAGTTGTGTTATTCAAGGTGGCCCTATAACAAAAAATGTAGAATCCAACATGCAAAGAATGTTCAAATGAGTCTTTCTTAGTTCGTGCAAGGTCTTTAACTTAGGGAACATTGTGCCTAAGTCTCCAAGAGAGGTCCAATCAAAGAATAGAAAATTCAAAACTTAGGGGATGTGGTGTGTCACATCAAGCCACTAAGAGGAATGTAATATGCTAAGATATATCATGCCCTTGAAGGAAATTATACCCAATGCCATCCACAAAGAGAAAAGTGCATCGTATGAAAGTAAGAAGACTACACCAAGAACCATGAAAAAAAAATGCGAAAGCATAATGCCAATGTATGCCCCCACTTTAAAGAAATTACTAAACACCATGTTGTGAGAAATTACTTTAAAGTAGCAAATGAAAATTGGAAATAGAAAAGGAAGAAATGAGATTCAACTTGGAAAGCCCTATGCGAAGTCATATCTTTCGAAGTGAAGTTGCATGATGTATGAGAAAAAGAAAAGAGAGGTGTTGTCCCAAAAATAAAAACACCAAACACATAAGGGATATATGGATTTGGGGTTAGTATGTTCTTTGTTGCAATGATATTAGAGAGCTTGAAATTGTCATCATCCCCCAAATACACATAGAACTAAAAGAATGACATAAAGATAGCAAAAAAAAGAAAAACCCGTCGGGTCAACATGGAAGAGACATGAATGTCTCGACACCTTGCGTCATGCCCAAAAGGAAAACACAAGACAAAAGAAAAAAAGAGAAAATGAAAAGGAAAAGGAAAAATAAATCCTCTTGTGTCAACATGGAAGAGACATGAATGTATCGACACCTTACATCATCCCCAAAAGGAAAAAACAAGACAAATGAAAATAGAAAAAAGAGAAAAGTAAAAGATTGACGACATAGAGAAGAATTAAGGTACAAATAGAGGAATGTCACAAAGAGAGAAAAAATTAAACAGAAAGTCATGGGGGGGATCACATCACACACATGCAATCACACAAAATAAAAATAAAAAAAAATAATGCAAAAGACTAGTAAGGCATAGGTGAGTCAACCTATGAGCAGGTCATCCACCTCCCAATTATGTTAGTTGTATACCGAAGGTGGGAAACTAGCCAAAGGGACAAGAGAAAATTTCAAACTAGGAGAAGTACCAGGTTCAACACTCTTTGTAGGAGATTTTCCGTCTAAGCTCAATGGAAGAGGAAAACAATGTACTCAATTCATTATGCACCTCTTCATCAATTTTAGAAACCTCGTCATTGTCATCCAAATTAATCACAAGAGGTCAAAGGATAATGTACATAGAAGAGATCAACTCTTGTGGTGGTTGTTGTATTGGATTATTTTTTTTTGGGGTAGGGGTAGAGTCATCATTCCTTTCTTTAGTCAATTTGAATCTTGATTTTCTTTATTTAATTTGTCATGTAACATATGAGCAAGGGCACGATGTCTATGCCTACGCTCTTTAGCACCTCTATTTCTTTTAGTTTTTTTTTTCAAGTTTCATTTGTGTAGAAGCAGGTTGATCAACCATAGGTTTATTTTCTTCCCTAAGGGGGCAAACAGAAGAAGCCATGGGAGGTTGTTTGACCACTTTCTCTTTGAATTTGTAAACTTGATTTATTCTAGAAGGTGTGACTAAGTTTTTTTCATTGTCTCTTGATCATTTGTAGGATATGGTTGAGGTTTATATCTTAGGTTGGTCTTGGTCATTTGGGACTTGTTTAGGTTTGAGCATGGTTTTGTCAAGGATAGTAGGCTCAAGTGTTGATGGGGACATGTTTCTGAGGGATAATTCTGCTATCTTCTTTGCCTTGAACTTTTGGTATGACAAGAAAAATAAGTCTTCTCGTGGCTTTATAGGTTCCATGGGTTTGGGACAAAAGGAATCTAAGGAAAAATTTCCTTTGGATGACAAAGGGTTGAAGCCATTATGGTGGACAATGAATATTTCATTTTCAAAAGGAAACTTTAAGCATTTATGTACAACCAAAGGGACAACTTTCATGGAGTGAAGCCATGGGTAGCGTAGCTTCACACAAAATTGGTCTGACTGTGGGATGATGGAGAATGTGACATATAATATTTTTTGTCCTATTTGCAATGGTAAGGTGATTGATCCAATTGTAGGGCAAGCAAAACCATTATGTTTCTTGATCCATGCTTTCATTTTATCGTATAGATCTTCATAGAGTTCTTGCAAAAGTAAGAATTCCTCGGTGATCACATTCTCTCCACAAGAAGGATCTATTAGTATCCCATTAGTGAGCTTGTCATAAATACAATTGACTATGTAGAGAGGACTAACTGGTGCATGTTTAATTATATCCTTAGAGGAGAAAGCGATTTCAAGAGGACTCTTAGTTTGTCCCTTACATTGAATGACATCTAAATTACCCCTAACATTTCACCTATAGGATTATTAGTGATATTATCATGCTGAATAGAGTCATTGTTATCATCGTCTATGTCAACATTCATCACATCATTATTTGTAGTTTTATTAGATTTGGAAAATGAAATGTTATGTTTTGGCACGAGATTGGTGAAATTTTGAAATTTTTGGTTAGGAGGGGCAATGAACTTATTTTGATGATCCCTAACATCTCCAATAGATAGACGGTCAGAATCAATGAGGTCTTGCACAAGATGTTTAAGACTCTTGCATTGTTTCATGTTATCCATTTTTTTGGTGGTAGTGGTAATAAAAAAATTTATTTGAAGCTTGGTGGTAAAGGCCCATTAGGGTTGGATTTTTTGACGGGAGGAAAGGTAATCATTTTTTGTTCTAAAATTTGAGTCATTGTGTTATGAAGGGTATCAGGTAAGGGAGTGAATTGTCTTTTCGGGTCTCCATAGCTAAAGAGTAGCATGGCTTTGACACCATCTACTTGGTTGTTTAAATTTTGAGTTTTTTTTAGGTGGATTGAATTGAAGAAACCATTTGTTATTTTTCCTAAAAATTTGGGAATTGATTTGGTTTGTACGTTCGGATTTCTCAATTCGACTACAAGTGGGCTTTTTATCTCAACTACTAACTGAATTTTAATAATTTTGGAGGGTAGTACATGGGTGCATGAAGGATGGGAATATCATCATGGTAAGGTTATCTTGAATTTTACTTTGCAAATTTTCTATGAACATCTCTTGAAGGTGAGGGTCGGGGACCTTGACATTGATTTGGGAATAAAGAAATTGATAGTGTGAGATAAAATCAGTTATCTTTTCTTCCTCTCTTTGCTTGCATCTCATCAAATCAGAAAAGGTCATCTTGGAAGTCATATGCACTTGGAAATGGTTTAAAAATGCATCAACAAGTTCATTGAATGAAAGAATTGAGTTATTTAGTAAAGAAGAAAACCATTCGCAGTATCTTTCAATGACCTAGGAAAAAGCTTTGCCAATAGTTTATCATCAAGGAAAAATTCACTACATAGGTAGTATAGGCATTAACATGGTTAGAAGGATCTCCCTTTCCTCCATATTTCTCAAATCTAGGCACCTCTACACCTTGTGGCATCAGTGTTCACAATATCTCCAAGGATAATGGACTGCTTTTGACATAATATGTAGGTGGGCCATTTTGATTTTGGTTTATGGTGGAAATTTGTTTTTGAAGGGATGAAACAGTTTGGAAGAGTTGAGCTATGAGAGGGTCATTATTTGTGTTATGAGATGGAAGTGAAAATGGTGGAGTGTATGTGTTCATGGGACAAGTGAATGGAATTCTTATAGGTCGTAAAGTGGTAGGAGATATAACTTGTGATGCCACATAGGAAATAGGGATGCTAGCAGGAATACCCATGGAAGGAATCACATTACTAACTTGTTGCATTGTTGTGGTGAATTGAGGATTGGTATAGATAGGTATTGAGGCAATTGTTATAGGAGGAGGAATTTGAGTTCCTCCTTGACTTGTAACAATGCTTGTTGGCAAAGCACAACTAGTGGTTGAGGGGAGATTTTTTCCAAATATTTGCACTATGTTTTTTTCAAGGTCAATCCCTTCTTCACTTTCAAGCATGCGATGAATGTTATCTATAGTAGGGATGGAAGTAGTTGAAATGTTGTCATTTTGCACTTGATTTTGTAAGTTTTCTAGGTCCTCATGAATGTGAATTATGTTTTCTTGTGGGACACTACCATTACTTGGTTCAATTGGCATGCTACTTGAAGGAAAAGAGTTGTTAAAGATATTGTCCATATATAGTGTACTAATGTTAATATCGGGAGTGAAAGAGATAGAAAATGCAAGATCCATAACGATTGTGCTATTGCAGGATGACATGAGTCTCAAACTTTTTCTCACTACAGTATTAGCAATAGGATAAAAAAATACTCATACAAAAGCTATTGAATGCAGGGTGAATGCAAATGCAATGTAAGCTAAGAACAAAGAAATGCTTATAACTAAAATTCTAGAAACTAAAAAAAAAGCAATAAAAACAAACAAAAACTCAGAAAGTAAACTTTAAATCCCAGAAAATGTAATGTAGAATATGCAGAGGGATTGATTCGCCTAGGGTGGCGAATGAGTCCTAGTGATGATTTTTTTGAAAATTTTCAAAAAAGATCAATTGAATTTTATACTTTTTATGTTTTATGATTTGTATCTGAGATGCAAATGCATAATTTGAATGATTTTCAATGAAATTAGATGCAAAAATGCAAAATAAATGAGCTTCCACTAATGCAAAATTTAAAACCCTAGAATGCAAGTTAACCAATGCCAATAAGATAATGCACTTCAAATCAAAAAATAAGGTATTCTAAATACAGGTTCACCAAAATGAAAGGTGAAAAATTGGCTTCCCTTTCTCCACCCTTGATTTTATTTAGGGCCTAGAAAGGGGCAACTTTCACTAACTTTCACTCAAGAACAAACCCTTGAGATTTCTTTTCAAAGGAGAAAGAAATCTTGCAAGAGGGATATTCTAAGGACTGAAAATGATCTAATGAGGGGTTCACCACCAAGTTGAAACTTGGGAAAGACAATGAAATGTAATATGAAATGAAAAACCCTAATTGAATTCAAACTAACTCTAAATGACCTAAAATGATGAATGAAATGTAACATAAAACTGTGAAAAAAAAAAGTTGGCACCTGGGAGACTAGACTGGATGACTGAATAGAGGTTTGAATCATTGGAAAATTTATTGTTAAGGGTGACTAGGACTCATTCGCCAAGATGGGTGAAACACTCCAATTTTTGGGAAACTATGCAGGAACATAAATCTACCAAAAGGGTATCCAGATCTTAAAAATCTTGAAAATGTACTTGAACTGGGAATAATTCACCATAAGTGGTGAGTCACTTTAGTTGGGATTTTATACAACTTCCAAATCTAATTCTACTCTTCCTTATTTTCTCTATTATTCTTGACTGATTTCGAAATCTGAATCTCTGATTTGCACCTTGTAGGTCTTCTCCAATGTTCTCAAGGCTTGATGACAACTTTGACAATTTTGATCACTTGACAACTTTTCTCCAATATTGCTCCTTATGAAATATGCAACCTAGACCTACATATCACACACAAAGGAGAGGGAAAAATTTTCTTGGGTTAGTGAATAGTGGTTTTCCTTGGTAAAACCCCTTGTTGGTAATTAAACCTTGAAATGAAAGAAAATATGAATGGAGAATGATGAATGTACAAATAAAAATGTTGCAACTCACCAAACCCTAGCAATAAGGTATTGCAAATATGCTTGAAATGGTTGCAATGGATGCGGTTCTTGACTCTTGCTTGATTGATGTTGATCTTGTTTGAAACACTTGCTTGAATCATAAACCCTACATGGCAATTGTTAGAACAATAACAAACATGATAGATAGAATATTTGACATGATGATTGGCACTTGAATGTTGCTTTAAAATGCTTGATAATATACCCTTGAATGCTCTTGTGAATGGTCAAATTATCTTGTGATCTCTCTTGAATGTTAGGTGAGAATATGAGTGAAAGAGCCTTGTATTTATACTTGATTATGCAAGAATTCCCAAAATTACAACACTACAAGCCGACATCAGATCTAGGAGAATAAAATCCTATTGGAAATTTGAATTAAATTTGAATTTGGACCACATGGGACTCATTCACCTAAGGTGGTGAATGAGTCCCATTAGGCATAATATATGGGACCAAAAATGAAAAGTGCTTAGAAATGCATGAAAACAAGTTCGGGGCCAAAAGATCCAGGTGGGACCCATTCTTCCAAGGTGGTGAATGAGTCCCAGATCCCTAAATTTGGACCACACAAGCCAAAAACACCTAAATTATGATTGGGTATTGATTGGTGTCGGGATTATCCTCAAAAGGATGCAATAAATGAGGCTTATGGATGTAAAATAGGGCCAATTAAAGCATGGGAAACCCCAATTATTAATGAAAAGTTGAGAAAAGTGTGAAATTGTGTTATAACACTTTACAACACTCCAAATAAGGAAAAATTAATGTTGATTTTGATTAAAAATAGGTTAATTATGTTTAATTATTTGATAAAGCCCTAGGAAAGTGTGAAAGTAAGTTATAACACTTTACAACACTTTAGCAAGGTTCATTAAAATCTATTAGCTCACAATGGTCCAAGACCTAATTTGAATGTGTCATCCACATTACAATACTAAATCAAGGCAACATTAAGCGAAAATCCACAAGGAGGGCCCAAACAAGTGTGAAATTGTAAAGGGGTCCATTTTTCTACACTAAACTTATCATCAAGGGATATATTTTCATAAGGTCTTAAATCCTTCTAATTCTCTATTTTTGAGAGGAATTTTTTCCTACTATGTTTTCCCTTTACTCCACTTTATGAGAGAATGTATTATACATCGGTACCTTACATGGCCTCTAGTCGAGACCCATTTTATTTCTATCTATTTTCAATTTTGTGATCTCCCCAAGTATGACTTAAGGAGGGGTGTTAGAGTGAATAATTTATCTATTCACTTTATACTTAAGTGTACTTAGGTTGATGAGGTTAGACAACATATTGTCTAACTAAATGTGCAACCTTTTAGACCTCTAGAGGTTACCACTTATTTATTTAATACAAATAATGTGCTACCTTTTTGAGGTTGGAAGACTAAGTTGCATCTCACCTTAAAGGTCAATCTTGACACTTGGCATCAAGGTTGATGACTTGGTCAAAGAGGTTGTTAGTTTGCACACTCTATTGCACTATGTTGTTATTGATGTTAGCATCTAGTGTGGATATGTTGAGAAGGTTTTTGTGGTGTTGAGAAGGTGTTGTGGATGTAGTAGGGTCACTAGGTTTCCAAGTGATTTTGAGAAAAATTGCATAAAGACTATACAAGGTGACAAGGATGCATTATGTATTGTGCTCCACATTTACTCATTCTGGAAGATGTGCTTGTACAGTTTGGACTTGCTGATCAGAAGCCTTTGGAGGTGTTATATCCAAAGTTTCAAGTTTTGGATCATGTGGTAGTGGAAGATATGTTTGAAAATGTTTGGTTTGTGAAGAAGGATATCTAGGAGAAATGGAATTGCTTGACATTTGTCTTTTCTGAATTTTCTTGTCTTTTGGATTTGGGAATGTGCTAATATTGCCTATACCTACCTTCCCTTGGTTTGGTTAGTGTTCATCTATTTTGCAAGCTTGGTTCATGAGTTGTATCTTAGTGGCAATTTGGTTGGTTGCATAGGATGATAACATTTTTAGTTTCACGTGTTTGTCATAATGTTCTTGTGAACCATTGGGAAAATGAAATGGGAAAAGGGACTCACAATACAAGAAAGGAATCCCTAATCCAAAATTTTCCTCTATAGGGGGATGGTTCATTTAGGAAACCTAGGATCCCAATTTGGATTGGCTATCAACACAAAGGTGAGCCAATTCTCAATAAAGGAGACCTAGGAAGATTCCTTAGGATTTGAAGGGTTCATCACCAAGAAATATCTTGGAAAATACAACTTAACATTCAACTCACAAAACCTAGTAATGCAAGCCAAATAATCAATACAAATGACAAAATTAAGTAGTAGCAAGTTAGGATGTATGTACTAGGGAAGTCTAGAAATGTGATAAGGATTTTGGAAATGCAAAAATGCTACCAAAATATGCTAGGGAGGACTAAGACACCCTCATTGTCTTCTTAGACTAGCTGTTATTTTTGAGGACAGACAAAGAATCTTCAGATGTCAAAACAAAATCTAAAAGAATCTCTACAAAATTCCTCTAGGAGGACTAAGACACCCTTACTTTCTTCTTAGTCCCAATCTAAATTTCTACAATTTAAGAATGTGATCCTAAGGTCCAAGGTCTACACTTCATTCCTCTTAGATCTGACATCCTGAAACTTCCATATTTGGTTTGTAGGTTACTTTCCATGAAGATGACAACTTTGCAATGCAAAATTGCACTTCAAATGTACTTCAAGATAAATCTACAAACGCAAACATAAAGTTGTTGATTGTTAGTAAATGGGGGTTTGCCTTGGTCAAACCCCTTGTTGGTAATTAAACCTTGGAATGAAATGGAATAATGAAGGGAAATGATTAATGAACAAAATGCCATGTTGAAACTTACAAAACCCTTGTGATGAAATCTACAAACTTGTGTGAAGTGTCTAGCTTGAATGTAGATATTGAATTAAGTGAATACTTGATAGATCTTGACCTAAATTGCTTGCTTCAATCAAAACCATACATCACAAATGTTAGCACAAAACACACATGATGCAAGAATATCTTTGACATGATGCTTGAATCTTGATGATGGCTCCAAATGCTTAATGAATTTCTCTTGAATGCTCTTGTGAACTCAATTATCTTGTTAGGAATGCTCTCACATAAGTCTTTTTATGAAAATGATTGAAAGAACCTTGTATTTATACTTATCCATGGTTAATATCCTGAGATTACACCACACCAAGCTGACATATGAATTCATTAATTAAAGAAGGATAAATCATTCCAAGATTTGAAATTAAATCTCAAAAATAACTTATGGGGGACTAAGATGCCCTAGGCTACGTCTTAGTCCCGAGGCTTGAAACTTGGGGCACAAACTCCAAAAAGGGTGTCATCCAAGGCACATTTGAAAATAGAGTCCCAAGACCTTTGGAGGACAAAGATGCCCTAGGTGGAATTTTAGTCCTAGTCCAAAAATCAAGGACACACAACCAAAATAAATAAATTATCATTTATCCTTTGATGTTTGTCGGGATTAGCCATAAAAAGATATAATTTATTAGGCTTGTGGATGCAAAATAAGACTAGTTAAGACATAAATAAGGATAAATAAAGCAAGGTAGGCCCAAACAAGTGTGAAAATGAAAGGGTACACATTTTCCTACACATCTTGAATGTTTTTTTGGTGTTGGAATATTCTAGGGTATTGTGTAATATTGCTACATGGTCCGCAAGATTTTTTCAGCCTTGACAAAGTGTGAATTTTGTTGCTTGATAGCGTTAATGTTGGTTCGGCCAACCTAATGTGTTAGCACTATTTTTAGATGTGCTTCATAGTTTTTGGAAGCTTGGTGTAATGTGTTGGTGTCGATTTGGGTCTTGGTTAACCCTTGGTGTGGTCCACCTCACTTCTTTCCAAAGAACCAAGGAACAATAAGTTGGGAAGGAATTGATAAGGTGTTTGGTGTCGACGTATTTTGTGATTGCACATCTTGAAGTACATATGCTTCCTTGAATTTGACCTAGAGATGGTTATTTGAGGTCACAAAAGGTATATATATGTAAGGTAAAGTTTTTGGAGAAGTGTGTGGTGTGATATGATGTATATGTGATCATGTGTTGAGATTTGAGTGTGAGAAAGAATGCCTAAGACTACTAGAAGTAGTGAGAAAAAGGTGTCTACAGTTTAGTGTGCTAGAAGTCACTAGAGGCAGTGAGTTGAAGGTTGCAAATGGTGAAGAGATACTGTGATGGATTTTCTAGTTGCTCTGAGGTAGTGAATTTAAGAAAGTGAAGGTAGTGGAACAAATTCCTACACTAATCTTGAGAGGAGGATAATGCAAAAATTTTACAAATCTTTAATAGTTATATAAACTTAAACATAAATATCATGCATAGAACAAAAAAGTAATTTACGTGGGGAAAACCCTTTTAGGAGAAAAACCACACACTCAAAAAGCTTCCCAATATATTATTTATAAATTACAAAGATTACAATATACTTGTAGAGCTAGCTTCTCACAAGAGTATCACCAACTAGATATCTAGAGGAAACACAACCACTATCAGACTCTCATAATACATCACAATAAATAGTCGTAATACAACACCCTCAAGCTAATAAAATATCAACCATCAAATCTAAGACCTAATGTTGAATAGTCCAAATTTACAATAATAAAATATAAATAAAATTTTCCTTTCGAGGGTGCTGCCCTTGAGCCCCCACCGAGGCACACCCCCTTGTCACCAACATATCAATAGTACCTTATGTATCAACAATACTTTATGTAATTGGAAGGATGAGACACATTATCCCAATAGTGAACCTCCTTGTAACTATTTCTTTGTAATCCAAAAGAAGTGATCTTCCTTGGCAGTGGGCCTTTTTTTCTTTTGGATAGTGAACCCTCTAGGTAGTGAGCCTCTTGTAATCAGTTTTGGTTTTCATATAGCGGTTTATTCCCCACCTTGATTTTTCCCTTCTATGGTTTTCCACATAAAAATCTAGTGTTCTATTGTGAATTTTTGTGGATGTGTTGTTGTTTCAGTCATACTAATATCTAATAAGGGTTTGAAGGTTTTAATGCACAATTGATTACCCCCCCTCTCAGTTGTCCTACATGTATAACACACTCCAAGTGATCCTAAGGTTGACACCTATATTCATGACACTTTTCCAATCATTTGTACCACATCTTGAGGAACTTATAAATCCACCTCATAGGAAAATTTCCTCTTCCTTTCCTATATATGCAAGGCTTTGTACTCATTTCAATTTGGGTCATCTAAATACAATATTTTCATTGTTCACTTGTGCTTGTTTCTTATCTTCATGATCTCCTAATTCTTATAAACCTCATCATACTTTTTTCAAGGAAATTTAAAGGTCAAATATTTTAAAGAATTTGTATGGATATAAAAATAAATTCATATGAACTATTAGAATTAGGTATGATATTCACTTTACATATAATAAGTTTCAATGTAATTTAAGTATTTGCTAGATATGTAAATAATGTATATCTCAAAAAGTAATAGAATGGGAAAATGGGATTTCCATGTGAGAGGGGAATTTTTAATATTTTATTATTCTTTAGTGACTTAAAAATAATGTAGATAATGCATTTTTAAATATGGGGTTACATAGTAGACTTGTAAGAGTATCTTTTATTATTAGTGGGCATGAGATGTAATCAATATGTTAGAGCTAAAAAATTCACCTTAATTTCTACCAACCTTCATTTCCCTACACACATTTCACCTACATCAAAAAATAGCCTTCATTTCCCTATACACATTTCACCTACATCAAAATATCTATTTCCTTTGGTTCTACATTGTGCTTAACATGAAATGCAACAATTTGTGTGATAAGATCCATAAAATCCTTCATATTACATAACCACTAGAACCACCTTTTGTAAATAATCTAAAGTCTAAAACACCACCTTCCCCTAAGTGTCACCTTCCTAACATATACAACTCGAACCTTATAAGAAACATCAAAGAGACAATGCCACATCAGAGGGACTCTCATCATGGTATCCTCAATGAGCCAATGAGGAAAGTCAATATACACATGCCATCGACATGACAACACTATATTGAGAAAACTTCTAACATTGTCCCATCAATAGGCTGAACAAAATATATCAGAGACACTCAAGCATATCAAAGAGAGAAGACATGGTGTCCCATCGATAGGCTAAAACACATGACACTATGAGATATTATATTTTTAAATATTGAGAGGTAGACTTACTTTATTATTATGCCAAATCAATAAGAAAATAATCAGTGACAAGTGACTTTGGGGAGACATAAGGATATCAAGTTGACAGAAGGTCTTGTCCCTTCGATACAATGATGAATCTACCAAGGACAAGAATATCAAAGGGAATGATGATTATTGGTGGGATATAAGCAAAGATCCCCTTGATGAACCAATGACATAAAAGGAGAAAACATAATTAGCGGTGATCAAATATAAAGTTTCAAGCTAAGAAAGGATACCAGAGGGACCAAGGTATATCAAGGAGAGACTATTCAGTGTCCCATCAATACCTCAAAAGGGAAGTAATCACATAATTCTTATCAAAGAGACAAATAGATATCAATGGGAACAGATTTAAGGTCGATTCGATACAATGATAATGATTACTTCTCTACTAATGTGACAAAAAAAGATATCAAAGAGAGATTCAAAATTTAATGACCACCCTAATGACAAGAAAGCTAGCCAGTGTGTCATTTATGACTTAGAGCTAAAGAATGTATATCAGATATTGATCTCATTTTGATTCTTGAAAATCCAAGAAACACATAGAGAGCACGAGCAAGTGTCATGACATGTCACAAACTTCTAATCATTTCTTTACGTTTTAAACAAATGTAATTAGTTAAGATAAAATTTATGAAGAGACACACCTTTTTGTAAAAGGCATGAAGCTTGTTGCTTCCCGTATAAGAAGGGAAACCAAGGCCTAGTTTTGGATCATCATCATTATCATCATCATCAAAAAAAATTAGAAAATCATAGTAATCATGAAGTCTTATGTTACATCTTGTACAATCTTTTCAAGAAATATTAATGGAGAAGAAGCATTAATCTGGCGTTTAGTTTCTTGGTGTTCAATTATATGTAGATTTAAATTTCTATAAGCTATCTGTGTTGTCTCCAAAGTGGTCTTTTCTAATTATTTAAATCATTATATCAAGCATGCATATGATTTATTTGGGCACATTTGCTATCACTATGTGATTAATTTAGTTTCCCTCTGTGTGAAAGAATTAAAATCCTCCTTAAGTGGTTCATGTTTATAGGTTTCCACTAGGAATTAAAGTCCTCTAAGAAAATCATCTCAAGTTAGTTTCCTTCAAACAAGATTTAAACTCCTTTAAATAGTCACAATGATCTCAAAATATATCATTGGGATTAGTAAGAAGATCCTAATGGCTAACAATCTTGGACGATTATACAAGTTATAAAAAATTAAAAGTGTCAGATAATTAGAGTTAAACCAAAGAAAGGGATATTTCTATCATACATATCTGAATCCACTTACCCAATAGGATTAGGCACTAGTCATATTAACTTCAAGCAATACATTATATAAACCTTATTCTTATAGTCAACTCTCAAAACACTCATAGTAGGATTAGTTGTTAACGTTGCATCTATTTCACTTCCACATGCCATTGTAATAGATTACTCAAATTAGAGATCATATACATAACTTTAAATTTTCTCAATCATTTAGGTACACCCTCTAGGTCTTGCAAAGCCTAAAGTGTAGGGGACTTTCAAAGATATCCATTAGCCCCATTCATTAGCTAAAAATGTTCCCAATGAGCTTGGAACCCTATTAAGGTTTACAACTTGTGTTTTTGAGACCTAATAGATTGGCGACTCTACTGGGGGAACCTAGTTGACTTTGATTCCAGATTGTTCCATTACATAGTCATTAAACTTCACATTTGTGTAATTACACTTTTACAAAATTAAGTGGAGGATTTTGTTGGGGACAAACTAAGGAAACCTTATAAATAAAATTATACCTTTCCCACTTATTAGAAAGTGGGTGGCGACTCTACTAAAGTAATACTAAAGTCAGTAACTGGACTTTTGAAAATTACATCAGAAAGATTGAATTCCAGCATTTTAGCATTTTACGAGATGGAGGGAAGAAGATCATTACATCAGAATAATCAATACAATAAGGAGAAAAAGTGGAAAAATTGAAAAAGGGATAATTCAAAGTCCCCTCCTACCTCAAAATCCAAAGGAAAAGGTCATAACATGAACACAATCACACATAAAAATTTAAGAGCAAAACAGTGTCATAGGACAAACATTAAATGAAAGCACTACCAACTCACATGAAGAGATATTGCAAAGTGGAAAGGATACTCAAAAAGATCAAATTGAACATGATCATTCACACCTTAATTTCCACACGTATCAACCGAATACCCAATGGATGGTAGCATTTGAGACAAGAAATGACTGGGAAATAGCATATAATACTGTGAAAAGGGATTATGAGGATAGAATATATTAGCCACATATGAGTAATTATTTTCCACATACAGTACACTTTACATAAAGACATAAGAGCCCACCCAAGAAAAGGGAATTGACTGTTTAAGAGCTAAAACAAGAAATAGAGGAACTAAGCAAGGAGCTTACAAGAAAGGAATTGATAAAGCAGAGAGATGAGTTGGCTGACAAAGTGCTTCAAAACAATACTAAACCTACAACAAGTGGGCCAAGATATCTACCCCCTCATAAATAAATTGGAGGTTCAAATGTTGGCATCTCATCTGTATCCTTCAAAACTATGGGAGGAAGCAGTGGAACTATCTCAAAACCTCAACAAAATACTTCTAATACCTCAAATACAATGAAAAATACATCCCATAACCATGGATTGACCAACCAAGGTGAGCAACAAAACTCAAGACCCAACAGTCAAAGAGACACTAATCCCCCCAGACAACGTAATGAAGGCATGCAACAAAATATTCCACCTTAGAATGCAAGACCACATAACACTCCTCAAAACACCCAACAATCAACTTAAAATTACCTACCCCCTGGCCAATGATACATGTCACCCCAGCAATATTACACAACTTAGCAAAAAACACAAGGAAATGTGTACTTTCACCAAAATTTACAACAAAATGTGCTTCGACATCAATACCAGCAGGGCCCTTAAGGTCAATACCAATAACCAAACCAAAACCATTTTCTAAGAGGACCTTCAAGTGGATATAGAAAATTGGAGTTTTCCGCATATCAAATTTGTCCTAACCCAATTAGTAGTGATTGGAGGAATGCTATCCCAAAATTTACAAGGGCTCATGCCATCATAGTAGAGGAACACATAGAGAATTTTAACACCATCATGGAAAATCTTGAAATAGAAGCTAAAAATCTCAAAATGAAGTTGTTCATGCAAACCCTAGTGGAGGATGCAAGGGGTTGGTACAAAAAATTTCCCGATGCATCAATCATATCTTTAGAAGATTTCAAGGATCAATTTTTAGAGAAATATGGGAGTAATTACAGTTCACATTTCACCCTAAGGGACATAGCTAATATTTGCAAAAAATGCAATGAGTTAGTGGTTGATTTCAATATAAGATTCGCTAAAGTCTATAATAAGATTACCCTTGAATTGAAACCAACAAAAGCAATGTGTTTAGATTTCTACATTTATGTTTTTGATTCCAATATAGGGTATGAGCTCATAAATAAAGCCCTTGCATCCCTAGCAGAAGCTAAGAGAACTACATTAAGTATAGAACAAAATTGAAGAGATGTTGGAAAACTTGGTAGAAGAGATGATATTAGAATGCCACCAAATCCCAACAACAATGCACACAAATAGAATACCAATTATAGAAATGAAAGAACAAGGCTCCATGACATGTTTTACAACACTAAATGGAAGGATGGGAAGCTAGTGGATGAGAATCAGAGACACAATTTTAAGAAAAATCCAAACCCGCTAAAGAAAAATAACCCATATTGTAGAAAGTAGTCCATGGTGTGTGGCATGTAAACTCTGACACCCACCTAAATATTGTGTAGTAGCCCAAGAATTTCAAAAGGAAGAAATCCTCTATGACCAAGAGGTTGAGCATCATGCCATAAATATGTTTCAATGAAACCTTACTATATTGATAATGAAGATTCCTCATCAAATGAAAATGGGTATGGATATGATGTATGTAGTTAGAGGTATAATGTCCATATGGAAGAAAAAGTGATCTTCTCAGATCAAGAAGATGAAATTGATGTAGAGCCTCACCTACCTAAAGCACCATAAAAAAGGAATCAGTGTCAATTGAGAAGACCAAGAGTAGTGGAAAATAAGGTTGTGACTATTGTTGCAGTGGCACAAGCAAAGAGTAATTACAAACTAAGGAATATGACAGTAAATGGAGATGAAGGAAATCCTAGGGAATTGTTTATAAAGGATGAAAGAGTAACCCAGGAAAAACATGAAAAGGAAAAAAATAAGGACTCTCAAAAGGCTAATAAAAATATATATATCTAAAGAGATAACTAAGGCTGATCAAGGTGAAATTAAACCAAAAGATTTACTTGAAGAAAAGAAACAAGCTAAAATAGAATAGTAAACCCCCCTTCATTTAATCTAACCCAAGCTTTGTCCCAAATGAAAATGTTAGTTCCTTTACTAGAAATGATGAAGATAGAAGAGTATAGGAATGATACACTCAAGCTACTGTCAGATATTCCTAAGAAAACAAACAAATCAAACAAGGGTGTGACCCAAAAGGATCAAGTCAACAATGCCAATGGTCTTTATGAAGGAGTTAGGATTGTGGGTGGATACTACCTATGGAAAATGTTATGCCATGGACAATAGATCTATCCCAATCATTAGTATAATGTGGGATGTAGAACTGAAGTTGGCTTCCTACCTAGAAGCCACTTACAAAACTAACATAATAGTAGTGGATACAACTCCTTACTTTGGTATTCTTTTATCAAGACAATGGGCTATAACAATTGGAGGAAATGTTCAACTAGATCTATCTTATGCAACAATACCTTTGAATGGAAGAGAATTTAAGTTATACAAGGAGCCAAGATTAGAACAAGTCATAGAGAATTTTGATCCAAATCAAATGATTTTTTTTTGTGAAGTGGACCTTGGAAGCTTTAGAATTGAATGCTCAAACCCTAAATTGCAAAATACATACCCAATTGCTAGAGATGTTTCTCATAATGAACAAGGTGCATGGAAAATTTAATTTGATGGAGCTTACAGTAAAGAAGGGAATGGAGTTGGAGTTGTTTTCATCTCACCCAATGGTAGAACATTCAAATAGTTGTTTTTTTGGCATTTGAATGTAAAAACAACATAGCAAAATATGAAGCATTGTTATTAGGCTTAAACATTTCGATAAGATACGAGATCAAGGAACTAACTATGTTTGGGTACTTAGAGTTAGTTATTTCACAAGTAAGGGAAAAATATTCTACAAAAAAAAAAGGTTGAAACAATATAAACATGCAGTGTTGGATACCATACAGTTGTTTGATGCTTTTTCAATTGACTAGGTAGATAGATCTAAAAACCTAATGGCTGACTTCTTGGAAAATGTGGCACTAAAGAAGGATGATGCTACACTAGTAGGCATATCGCAAGTGGAGATCAAGACTAGAACTACAATTCCTCATAATATCTACAATTGGCAGGTGTAAAATGATGAAGATCATGTCAGACATTTGAAGATATTTCTTAAAGTTCTAGAGTATGGTATCTCTTTAAACCCAAAGAAATGTCATTTTGCTGTAAACAAAGGAAAATTATTGGGCCACATAGTTTTTAAGGATGGAGTGAGAATTGATCCTGAGAGAGTGAAAGCTATTGACAAAGTTCCTATCCCTAAGATAGTAAAATCCTTCCAATCTTTCTTTGGGTAGATCAATTTTGTAAGGAGGTTTATATCAAAATTTGCTAAGATTGTAAAACCTATATCAAAAATGTTGAAGAAAGGTGCAAGAATCGACTAGAAAACATAAGTACTTGATGCATTATATCCATTAAAAGAGAAATCAAGGAAGCCCCCATGCTGAAATCACCCAATTTTAGTAAACCATTTCAGATTTTCTCATTCGCATCCTATCATACCATTGCAACAGTAATGTTACAAAAGAATGGTGAAGGATATGAGCATCCAATATCGTTCTTTAGAAAATCCCTTCAAGGAGCATAATTAAAATATGACATTATAGAAAAATAGGCATATGTACTTGTGAAAGTTGTGAAAACATTTAGACCTTATTCAATAGGGGCCCAAATAATTGCTTATGTTCCTAATGTTGCGGTCAAAGATGTGTTTGTGAAAACTGAAGTTACAGGGAAAAGATGTAGATGGATTAAAAAAAATTAGGAGTTTGATGTTGAAATCCAAATTACCAAACTAGTAAGAGGACAAGGATTGGCTAAGCTCATGGCTAAATCAAATTATGAAGCAACACAAATCTGTAACATAGGAGAAGAAGGCATGATTGCTAGCATTAAAAACACCCCATTGTACACTAATGTAATGTATTACCTCAAACATCATAAGTGTCCCGTAGGATTGAATGACAATAAGAAGAGAACTTTGAAACTACATATAGCAAAGTATGTCTCTAAGGATGGAGATTTATATTGGAAAAACAGAGATGGTGTGTTATTATTGTGCTTAGATTAATCACAAGCAATGCATGTGCTAAAAGAGATACATGAAGGTGTTTGTGGAGGAAAATTTTCAACAAAGAATACTACCCACGAGATTTTATAAGCGGGATATTATTGGCCCAAGGTCTTCAGTGATGCCTTTAATTATGTACGAAAGTGTGAAGCTTGTCAAAAAAAAATTGGAGAGATGAAATATTAGGGAGAATTTTCATTAAGTCCTATGCAAGTTGAAGCTCCACTCCATCAGTGGGGAATTGATTTCATAGGAGAGATTGCAGATAAATCCAGTGAAGGCCATAAATGGATTTTGGTAGCTACTAACTATTTTACAAAATGGATAGAAGCTATTACAATAAATAAAGTCACTAGTAAGGTTGTAATAAATTTCTTGATGGAGAATATTATCACCAGATTTGGAGTACTTGTAAGTTCAATAGTAGAAAATGGCATGTGCTTTAGATTAGAAGAATTCAAAAGGTTTTGTGAATCATATGGTATAAGAATCTCATCTGCTTCCCCATATCATCCACAAGCAAATGGGCAAGTTGAATCCAGCAACAAAAATATCATAAATATTATTAAGAGGATGTTGGATAATAATAAAATAGCATGGGATTCTAAATTGAGGTTAGCATTTTGGGTAGATAGAATTATAGTAAAAAATTCTACTAGAAAATCTCCTTTTTGAGCTAGTTTATGGAATGCAAGCAAGGATTCCAATGCATAATCTCCTACCAGTTTACAAGTTTATACTATAGGAAGATTTGGATATTCCTCAACCTATGGAGGATAGGATGGAACAACTAGTAGAGCTAGATGAAATTAGAAGTTTGACCCATGAATATAATAGAAAGATGCAATCACAAATGAAGTAATTATTTGACAAAAAGGAAAAGGATAGAAAATTTGAAGTGAATGATATGGTTCTTATGTGGAATTCCAAAAGCTAAGACACAGGGAAACATGGGAAGTTTGAAGCCCTATGGATAGGACCATTTTTTATGACTGATAAAGGGGGTGGAGATTCCTATTATCTTCTAAATATGGCAAGAGAAGATCAAGAATTTCTAGTGCATGGAAAATTATTGACACACTTATTTTCTTAAAAAAATTATATCATTCCATGCATAGTAGTTTAGGTTTTATTTCCCTTTTCTTTTTCATCTAGGTCACATTGACCCATGGTGTGTGTCCCAGAGATCACTTCTAGATTCTTGCAAGGACTTCATAGCCTTCATTCCCAATTAGAGCCATTATTAGAGCTAAAAAATTCACCTTAATTTCTACCAACCTTCATTTCCCTATTCACATTTCACCTACATCAAAAGATATATTACCTTTGATTCTACATTTTGCTTAACATGAAATGCAACAATTTATGTGACAAGATCCATAAAATCCTTAATATTACATAACTACTAGAACCACCTTTTAAAAATAAACTAAAGTCTTAAACAACACCTTCCCCTAAGTGTCACCTTCGCAACATATACTACTCAAACCTCATAAGAAAAATCAAGGGAGACAATTCCACTTCGGAGGGACTTTCATCATGGTATCCTCAATGAGCCGATGAGGCAATTCAATATAAACATGTCATCGATGCAACAACACTATTAGAGCAGACTTCTAACATGGTCACATTGATAGATTGACAAAGTGAGTTACTATAGACACACACTTCATTGTCCCTTTGATAGCCCAAATAGAACATATCGAAGACACTTGAGTATATCAAAGAGAGAAGACATGTTGTCCCACCAATAGGCTGAAACACATGACACTATGAGATATTATATTTTAAAATATTGAGAGGGAGACTTTATTATTAATTGCCAAATCAACAAGGAAATAATCAATGACAAGCGACTTAAGGGAGACATAAGGATATCGAGCTGACAGAAGATCATGTCCCTTTGATACAATGATGAATCTACCAAGCACAGGAACATCTAAGGGAATGATGATTATCGGTGGGATATAAACAAAGATCCCCATGATGACCTAATGACATAAAAGGAGAAAACCTTATTAGCAGTGATCAAATATAAAGTTTCAGGCTAAGAAAGGATATCAAAGGGACCAAGGTATATTGGGGAGAGACCATTCAGCATCCCATCAATACCCCAAAAGGGAAGTAATGACATAATGCTCATCGAAGAGAAAGATAGATATCAACAGGAGAAGAGTTAAGGTCTCTTCGATACAATGATAATGATTACTTCTCTATTGATGTGACAACCAAAGATTTCAAAGAGAAATTAAAAATTTAATGACCACCCCGATGACAAGAAAGCTATCCAGTGTGTCATTTATGACCGAAATTCAAAGAATGTATGTCAAATATTGATCTCATTTTGATTCTTGAAAATCCAAGAAACACACGGAGAGCAAGAGAAAGTGCCATGACCTATCACAAAATTCTAATGATTTCTTTATGTTTTCAACAAATGTAATTAGTTAAGATAAAAATTATGAAGAGACACACCTTTTTGTAAAAGGCCTGAAGCTTGTTGCTTCTTGTATAAGAAGGGAAACCAAGGCCTAGTTTTGGATCATCATCATTATCGTCATCATCAAAAACCATTTAGAAAATCATAGTAATCATAAATTATTTTGTTACATCTTGTACAATATTTTGAAGCAATATTAATGGAGAAGAAGCATTAATTTGGTGTTTAGTTTCCTGGTGTTCAATTTTCTATTAAGTCAATTTTCTATAAGTTATTTGTGTTGTCTCCAAAGTGGTCTTTTCTAATTATTTAAATCATTATATCAAGCATATATATGATTTCTCTCAGAATACTTGTTATCATTATGTGATTAATTTAGTTGGTTTTTGTGTGAAAGAATTAAAATCCTCCTTAAGTGGTTCATGTTTATAGGTTTCCACCAAGAATTAAAGTCCTTTAAACAAATCATCTGAAGTTGGTTTCCTTCAAGCAAGAGTTAAACTCCTTTAAAGAGTTAAAATCCTCCTTAAGTGGTTCATGTTTATAGGTTTCCACCAAGAATTAAAGTCCTTTAAACAAATCATCTCAAGTTGGTTTCCTTCAAGCAAGAGTTAAACTCCTTTAAAGAGTTAAAA
Organism: Sequoia sempervirens; assembly: GCA_007258455.2. Lineage (NCBI taxonomy): Eukaryota > Viridiplantae > Streptophyta > Pinopsida > Cupressales > Cupressaceae > Sequoia > Sequoia sempervirens. The sequence continues at coordinate 159,485,197 of VDFB02105785.1, read as the reverse complement.
TCCTCCTTAAGCGGTTCATGTTGTTGACCCAAGATTGTGAATGTAGCATTGATTGTTGTAATCTAGTCACATTATATGCAACGTGCCATCTGATATGAGCAACAAGGTGCTGCCTTTTCTGCCATGAATGAAGTTGTGCCTCAATACAACCAACAAAATTAATATTAGTCTCAATTTAGAAAGAATAAAAGTGCATTGTATATTTCAAGTTTACAAAAGAAATTCCAAACACAATAGAAAGATAAATCAATTAAAAAATTGTAGCCTTGTCAACAAATGCCTTAAACAGAGTGTTCAACATAGGCTTGAAATATACATATTGAACCCTTGATTTCAAAACCTTGTTCAAAGTTTAATAAAGGTGATATGCTCAAATTATATAATGAAGTTGACATTATAGAATGAAGGATATCAACACTAACCAGACTGAAACAACATTATCAACAAAAATTTCCTAGGAACCAAGCCCAAGAATTCCTTCAGACTTAATTAGACAACAAAAATGTCAACCCTAGTTCATGTGTTGTGAGTAAAGACCCACACCATGGAAGAATCCATTTATACATAAATTCCAAATTAAGTTGATGAGAAAATATTTTTGATATCCAATTGGGAAGCCTTAACATACAAAAATTACTAACCTAATGTTTCACAACAAGTTTCCCAACTGTGACATCAACTTTACTTAAGAAACCAAATATTGATCCATTGCCATATTGAATCTCATAGGATTCTCCTTCACAAACAAAAAATGATATATATTGATTTTTTACCAACTTCCTTAGTATCCCCATGTAAGCAAGCTAAACTAAGTTAGGTTGAGGGTTTGAGGTAGGGTACCATCTTCTTGGTATGTGCTTGACTTTGATGACCTGTATCTTGAATGAAAATAGCAAGCTAGTTGCATTGTAAAATCATGGTCACAAAAATAACCACAAAACCCTCTTTAATTAAAATAATCCTTCTAGATATTCTAGTTAATTTCTAAGAGAGCTAATTTCACTATCCAAATAACCATCAATCTATTTACTGTATATAATTTCCTAGAATTCAAAATTTGAATGTAATGAAACTAACCATAATTACCAAAGATTTGACACCAAAATGTAGTACAAAATGAATTGTTTGATAGAATTCCTCAAAGGGATGTCATCTGATGGAATGAAATGATATTATTGCAGAATGTGCACAAAATGGATTTTGCAAGGAAGTTCTCAAAATATTTGAATTAATGAAGCACTTTGGAACACCGAAATTGTAAGATTTTCTTGTGTTCTAGATGCATGAATTCATGCAGGTTTAGTGGATGATGGATGCACATAGTTCACACATCAATAACTCTTATTGTATTTCATATAAAGTTGATCATTAGGTGCGCATGGTTGACCTTCGTGCCAGTACTGGCTATCTTGAGGACACCCTAAACATTATTACTGAGATTCTAGTTAAACCTTTGGTTCTTGTGGATCATATATGAATATAGGTTGAGTATTCTAACAACGCTAATTTTTTAGTTGGATCATAAAAATGTCGTAAATTATGTTCTCTAAAACATCTATGTAGAAATAGGAAGGTGTGGTGAGGTCCAAATAGTAAGGAGATTGATGAAAGATAGAGGAACTAAAAAGATACTTGCATGTAGCTGGATTGAAGGGCATAAATGGGTACATGCTTTTTATGTAGGAGACATATCACATCCACAAACATGGGAGATCTATGCAAAATTGGAGAAATTGGCTTGGGAAATGGAGGTAGCAAGGTATTTTGAGGTTTAATACTTTTACTCAATGTTGTGGAATAGAAGAAAAAAGAATAATTTTTCTACCACCATAGTGAAAAGTTAGCAATTGCATTTGGTTTGTTAAACATGGCCCATGGTACAACTATTAGAGTTGTTAAGAACCTTCGAGTATGTTCTAATTTTCACACTACATCTAAATTCATGTCCAATATTGTTGCAAGAGAAATTGTCCTAAGAGATGTGAACCATTTCCATCATTTTAAACATGGACAATGCTCTTGTGGAGAATATTGGTGATGCTAAATGAAACAATATGAAAAATAGGCTTACACTATAATAATGTGCACTACATCAAATATCTAGTAATAACAAAGGGACATCCATCAAAGCATAACAACATGGAATTTTTTGTCATATGTTGTAGTTATAAGTGCCCTGCTAGACACACATGAAAATATGGAAGTAATATACACAAGTCAAGCAAACTGTTTTAAAAAATGCCTCAAAGAAATGTGATATTTCTTTTTATAGTTTAACTGCAATATCGCACCATTTTGGAATGATCCTTGTAGTGATGTGGGATGTTACCACTACATCACACCATTATTGCTCAGCCTTCATGGTAACGTAGGATGTTATCACTACACTACACTGTTATTGCTCGGCCTTCGTGGTAATGCAGGATGTTACTGCTACATCGCATTGTGCCTTCTTGGCTCTTGCAATGATGCGAGATAAGTATTTCGAGTTACCACCATACCACACATCTATTGCTTGTCCTTCATGGTAATGTGGGATGTTACTACTACATCACATCGTGCCTTCTTGGCTCTTGCAGTATGAAAGTATTATGAAACTTGTCACAACAGTCTTATGAAACTTGTCACAACCATTTACTACCTTGACACAATAGTCTTATGAAACCTTTCAATATTTATGGACACCTTTTAAATTACATTCAAATCTATAAGGAAACTATCATATAGGGATGACAGTCCCAAGAAACATGGAAATGGTTACACCAATAAATAGTTAACTAGAAACCATGAATTTTCAATGCATAATGGAGAATATACAAAGAATTAGGTCAATGAGCAAACATTCTTGGAGAATTGTCATCAAAAGTATAACAATATAAGATTTTGTAGTAGAAAATCATATACCCTTAAAGACTTAATAGTCATAATAGACCTAGTGATAGCTTTCAAAGTCATAAGAATAAATTCATAACAGAATATATGCAAGAGCATGAAAAGACACTGAGATGGAAGGGTAGTTGGTAGAGTTGAAGAATCAGACCTATAGTGAAAAGGTAGGGAGAACAAAGTAATTTACAATCAAGAGCATTATGGCAATTTCTCAGGTGACTATATTTAGGCAAGGAGAGAACTTAGTGACAACATTACCATCAAAATAGTAAGGATACTCAAAACCCTACCAACCCCTAGGTCCTTTTTCATCACCTTGTAGAGATCTCAAACATGCATGAAAATATTTCACAAAGACTAAAATCATCTCTAGTTCTTATGATAACAAAAAGTAACAAAAAAATAGATTTTCAAGTGATGAAAAGAAGTACATGGAAAGTATATTATGCTGATTTTTTTTTTTTAAAAAATTAAACAATAACTATCCAATACAATCTAACAAAATACAAATATACAATGAAATATTATGATTAAAAAAATGATAATTTTAACAGTTATCTTGAGGTAGACAAAAAAAATTGTGCAAGTGAAAAATAAAACCCTTAGATTATTCTGAACAAATAACATTTTCACTTACATCATTTTCAAGCAATAGTTTTTTAGATCCGTCCAGCTGTACAAAAAACAAATCAAATCTGCAATGAACTCAAAGACTTGAAGGTTTAAAAATATGATATTTTTAGATCTATTCTTGGGTGTATCCTACACACTTCATCATAGAAGGATGGGTCATCACCTTATTTAGACCTAGATGTGGAACTACCTTTGCTATTTCCATAGAATCCAAAATAGGCCTAATAAATGTTGGAAGAAATAACCCTGCAAATGCACAAAAGGAAAAGATAAATCAATAGTAATTTACTAATTTTCATTCAACTTCTTTGTAATCATTTTAAGTACCTAATTTTATTGTATTGTAAATATTTATAATATGAAGTTTAGCTATTCAAATAGCTTAAATAATTTTAAGTTATAAAACTGATAAATAGGCTTTAGCAATTAAAAAAAAATCCACTTCTAAAATTTTAAATATCTTTACTATATCTATTTACCGTTATTAGAGAGTTGCAAACTGTGAATTGTTCTTTGTCCTATAGGACTAAGAAAGGAAGGACACTATCAAACAATGATTGAATCATAACAAACAATCCAAAAAGAATGAAAGTTACTGCCAAATGGTGACAAAGATCTGTCCTCTAAGTCATATGCACATGGTGATTGAGAACACAGTGAGTAAGAAGTAAAAGAGCACTAGATCATAGCACCGCAAAATGGTCATGAGTTATGCAATGAAATTCACTATTCTTTTGATCACAAAATACAGTGAGTAAGAAGTAAAAGAGCATTGGATCATAGCACTGCAAAATGGTCATGAGTTATGCAATAAACTTCACTATTCTTTTGATAAAAAAGGAGATCAAGATAATAACTAACATAGTGATGTGCACAAAGAATGTTCATGGAGTGAAAACTTCCTTACAAAGCAATTACCACAACAGATTTTAAATTGAATTGCACTTGCTATTTCATGTTGATATGGATATGTTCTAACCTATAGTTAATTTTTGTAGAATAATAGATAGGCTAAATAGTTATTCATATACCATTTTTTAAAATTCTAAATTGCTATACCTTTTTCTAGGAGAAAATCACAAGGGGATTCTATACATAAGGCGCCATTGTTTCAAATTCAAAATTGTTGGCTCTTTGACAATTGTTTGCTTCATTTATTTGATCTAAGACAACCTGTTGTATAGAAGATGCTCTCAAAATCAAAATAAAATCCTTTATTCTAGGATGACTATTTAAAATATTTCCCATCATAACAATGAACAAAAGCATCATTCATTAACTTGAACTTTTCAAGAGTTTCATCAAATTCTACTTTTCCACTCTCTTTTGCATTCTAAATTTTATTCCCAATTTCATCCATGAAGAACTTCCTTGGCTTATAGATCCTTTTGTTATCCATAACTTAACCAAGTGTCAAGGATAGCTTTGAGTTTTTACCTGAGAAACAATTGAAAAAATTCAGCCTTACCGGTTTTTTGAGTTTTTACCCAAGCAACAATTGACAAAATTCGGCCTTACCAGATTTTTGATTTGGTAAGGCTAATTTTTTTCAATTTTTGCTTGGGTAAAAAATTGAAGCTATCCTTGACACATGGTAAATTTATGGCTAACAACAAGATCTATAGGTTGAGGAAGTTCGTCATGGATGAAATTGAGACTAAAATTTAGAATGGAAAAGAGAGTGGAAAAGTAGAAGTTGATGAAACTCTTGCAAAGTTTAGGTTAATGACTAATGCTTTTGTTCATTGTTATGATGGGAAAGATTCTAAGAAATCATACTGGAATAAAGGATTTTACTGTGATTTTAAGAGCATCTTCTATTCAACAAGCTATCTTAGATGAAATAAATGAAGCAGACAATTGTGAAAGAGCCAACAATTTTGAATTTGAAACAATGGCGTCTTATGTATAGACTACCCTATTATTTACTCATAGAATAAAGTATAGAAATTTAGAATTTGAAACTATGGTATATGAACAACTATTTATCCTATATGTTATGCTACAACAATTAACTATAGGCTAGAACATATCCATTTCAACATAAAATACTAAGTACAATTCACCTCAAACTCTATTGTACTTGAGTATGACAGTACCTAAGCTTTTGGTGTTTCTAGATGGAACCTATACTAGAAAAGTGTAGTCTCCATCTGAAGGAACCATCTTCAAAGATCTTCCCTGAAATGAGGGTTGAAAAAATTAGAAGAAAAACAATACCATAATTCAAGAACAATTTGTATCAAGCCAAATGTCGGGAAGTATAATTAAAAAGAAAAATCCTTACAATTGGACCAAGCAGATTTATGATTTTATCTTTAGAATGTAGGAAGTTTCTCTATCAAATCTTCATGATCTCAAATTGGACTGATAAAATTTATGATTTTATCTTTAAAATGTAGGAACTTCCTCTATTGGAGCTTCACTACCTCATATCGGATCTGAAATTGATCTAGCAAATTTATGATTTTATCTTTACAATGTAAAAACTTTCTCTATTAGATATTAAAGATCTCAAGTTGGATGTCCAATTGGAAAAGAAAATTTATGATTTTATCTTTAGAATAAAGGAACTTCCTCTGTTAGATATTTAGAAATTCCTACAGTTAGGTTCTACTTTCAACCAAAAACACCCGGAAGTGTTTCACATTGGCTCAAAGCACTCTCCAACCTAGTTATGACACTAATAGCAATCCAATTTTTCCTTAACCGTCCATACCCAAACATTGCATCACAATCTATTCTTCCTCAACATAAAAATGCCACATATTGACCCCTTCTAAATAAAACTCAAAATTATCATAAAACCATAATTAATAAATCATTTCAACTTCAGAAAGAATCCAATGTCATTTACTATAAAAAAAAAGCTCTATAAATCACAAAAAATCCATGAAGCAATCCATCCAAAGAGAAAATAAACAATGTAAGGATTTGAGCAATATAAGTCTAAAGGGTTATGTTGTAACAGTAATAGAATCACCATAAGAGCACGACCAAGGAACAAATTCTTGTGACTATAATTATGTCATACATAACTCTATTTGTCATGTGGCACAGTTGTGCTATAAAAAATACAAGATGCATTCAAGTGTGACCCAAGTTTAATGTGGACATGTTGTGATAGAAATGGAGGATCTCATATGAGCACAATTCATGTATAAATCATTGTCATTAAAATTAGCTATCAATCATCATTGGGTGCATTTAGGTTGAATCAAGCTTAACAGGTTACAATGTAATGATAGCATGATCCAAGAGCCTATAACTCTAGTTGATATGCAGAGTGGTTGTGTTATATCAATTATGTAGTGCATTCAAGCACAACCCATGTTTAATGGGCTATTCTAGAGAGTGATCAAGATTTTATAAACATTATTAATGTTACTTAAAAGTGTACAACTTAAACTACAAACCAAGTTTGTTACATACTTGAATGCAATCTTGGGTTACCACAAACTATAATAATGTGATCTACTAATAACCATTATGGAAAGTATTAAAGAAAGACCCATGCTATATAGGATACATTTCCCTAATCAGGTTTACATACCTTAATGATCAAACACAAGCTTTCCACACACTCCAGGATACAATCCAAGATCATACCACAACCTTGTCAAGACAACTAATTTTTTGACCCAAGATTTAACATTTTTTTTAATACCAACAAAGGCATTGCTAGGAGCATGACTAGGGTACAAACCCTAGGCCTTAATAGAAGCATAAACAAGAACACTAGTAGATTAGTGAGGTTGCAATACCAGAAAGATTGAGATATTGTAGCCAATAACAAAATATTACAATCTAGAGGTTGTAGCCAATAACAAGCACACTATGTAGCTCAATGACATTTTTAAATGCAATATATGGTAAGAATAATGACAATCGCTTGAGGTATGACAGTCAAAAATAGGTTGAGCAGTGACAAGATAATAAAGCTCAAACCTTGCATAGTAAAGTGGAGATTTTAATTGTGAGTTTCCTTATCCCTTTTCTGACCTTAAGGGTTTTTAAAATGCCTTTGGTAGTGTTAGACAAGGCAAATGCAATCATGGAATGAATTTCCAAATGAATTAATAGTGGTAATCACAGGTTCCATGTTTCTTCTTAGCCATTGTATAATGGAGGTAGTGGATTGCATGTCTGAGTAGTGTTTTGAGACTCATTAAAGATGGGAGAATAATGAATAATACCTTATGGATTGTGAAGTAGTAACAATAAGGTTGAAAATATCTTAAGAACCACAATACCATGAAACAATGAGTCCCCTATAGTAAGTAGGCAGTCTATAGGGATAGTTTGATTTTATAGAAGGATGCTCATGAAAGGAATCTTCAAGTGACAGTGAGTGAGTTGTTTGAGATTGCAACTGAGGGTACAATATCCAGTCTTAAAGGAAGTTAGCAAAGCAATAAATGTGCAAGAAAATAAAATCTCACAAAGCAAAAAATTCACTATTTTATCTTGCATAATGCCTTGATTTTGAAGACAAAAATCTCATTGTATCTTGATAAAAGTAGTGACCTTAATGGTCAATCACTAATAACCATGATTTTGAAACATGTTATTTTTCTTATGGGGGCAACATTTTAAGCAAGGTAGTGAGTGGTGGTTTGGAACAATGGCAGGTATGAAGGACTTGCTTTATATGCATACAATGTAGTCTAGCTTAAGACAACATTATTAGAAGAGATTGAAGGTGGATTATAGAACTCAAGGATTACCATGATAAGGATTAAAGCAAAGACTGAGATCTATTTAAAAGTCACGTTCATGAAGATATTAAAGATGTCACATGCAAAACCCTAGCAACTGGAGTAATCAATACAGTGCCAAAGAGGATAGTGTTTTGGGACAGATTTAGATCTCCATATTATCTAATTATAGAAAAATACATCATTTATTTATTTTTTAAAATTAAAAGAAATAATTCTAAACCCTATATAGGATACATTGATACTTAAAAAGCATCTAATTTATTTTTTAAATTAAAATAAATCATTCTAAACCCTATATAGGATACATTGATACTTCAAAAGCATCTAACGGAATTTGAGATTATGCAAATATGTGTCAATTAAATACTTGGATTAAAAACAATAGCGGGCACAATGTAACCTTTGTTGAGCAGAGCAGGAATGAGATAAGAATAAATGAATCCTATGCTTCATGTCACACACATCTCCTTACCATTCTCTATCATTCTTTACTGAAACACTTCTCCATTTTGGCGAGATATACCTGAAAATAATGTTGCGATGAAGGTTTAAGAACTTATTTTTATTAAAATGAAAACTCCATTATGACAGGCTACACCAAAAAATAACATTTTGACAAAAGTTTTAGGGTATGTTTATTAAATTTTTAGATTATTTTGGTAGGCTATATTATTGATTCCTTAAATGATTTATTCAAATGGATTGTGACTAAATAAATGACTAACTCTTTAGTCATTTTTATTTGTGTAACTAAATAATTTTTAGTCAACAACCAAATTAGTCATTTATTTACTCATTTATAGCTCAGTTGCAAAAAATGAGTAGAATTTAGTCATTTTTAGCTATTGTGACTAAAATTTTTAGTCATGTAGTCATTTGTTTGCCAAATTCTAGTAGTGACAGAAAGACACAAAATACCTCCCAAGAAAAGGGAATTGACTAATGAAGAGATAAAACAATAAATGCAGGAATTAAGTAAGGAGTTTGTAAGAAAGGAATATATAAAGCAGAGAGATGAGTTGGCTTAACAAGTGCTTCAAACCAATACTCAACCTACAACAAGTGGGCCAAGATATGTGCCCCCTCATAAAAAAATTGGAGGTGTAAATGCTATCAACTCATCTATATCCTTGAAAAATATAGGAGGAAGCAGTTGCACTATCTCATAGCCTTAGCACAATACTTCTAATACCTCAAATACAATGACAATGCATCCCATAACCAAGGATTGACCAACCAGGGTGCACAAAAAACTCAATACCCAACAGTCAAAGACACACCAATCCCCCTAGACAACAAAACCAAGGCATGCAACAAAATATTCCACCTCAGAATACAAGATCACATAATACTCCTCAAAACTCACAATAATTAACTTACAATTACCTGCCCCTAGGCCAACGATACATCCAACCCCACCAATATTACACAACTCAACGAAACACACAGAGAAATATGTACTTTCACCAAAATGTACAAAAAAATGTTCCTCAGTATCAATACCAATAGGTCCCTTAAATCCAGTACCAACAACCAAACCAAAACCATTTTCTAAGAAGACCTTCAAGTGGATATAGAAAATTAGACTTTTTCACTTATCAAATTTGTCCTAACCCAATTAGTAGTGATTGGAGGAATGTTATCCAAAAATTTATAGGAAATCATCCCATCACAGTAGAGGAACACATAGAGAATTTTGACACCATCATGGAAAATCTTGAGATAGAAGCTGAATATCTCAAAATGAAGTTGTTCATGCAATCCCTAGTGGAGGATGCAAGGGGTTGGTACATAAAATTTTCCAATGCATCAATAAGCTCTCTAGAAGATTTCAAGGATTATTTTTTAGAGCAATATGGGAGTAATTATAGTTCACATTTCACCCTAAGGGACACAACTAAGATTTGAAAAAATTACAATGAGTCAGTGGTTGATTTCAATATAAGATTCGCTAAAGTCTACAATAAGATTGCCTCTAAATTGAAACCAATAGAAGTAATGTGTGTAGATTTCTACATTAATGCTTTTGATTCCAAGATAGGGTATGAGCTCAAAAATAAAGCCCCTGCATCCCTAGTAGAATCTAAGAGAACTGCATAAACTATAAAATGAAACAAAAGAGTTGTTGGAAAATTTGGTAGAAGAGGTGATGTTATAATGCCACCAAATCCCATCAATAATGCACACAAATAGAATATCCATTATAGAAATGATAGACCAAGGCTCCATGACATGTCGTACAACACTAACTGGAAGGATAGGAAGCTAATGGATGAGAATCAGAGACACAATTTTAATGAAACTTCAGACCCACTAAAGAAAAATAAAACAAATCTTGTAGAAAGTAGTCCATGGTGTGTGGCATGTAAACTCCCACACCCACCTGAATATTGTGTAGTAGCCCAAGCATTTCATAAAGAAGACATCCTCTATGACCAAGAGGTTGAGCATCACACTATAAATATGTTGTCAATGAAACCTAACCATATTGATAATGAATATTTATCATCAAATGAGGATGGGTATGAATATGATGTAAGTAGTTAGAGGTATAATGTCCATATGGAAGAAAAAGATATCTTCTCAAATAAAGAAGATGAAAGTGATGTAGAGTCTAACCTGCCTTAAGCACCATAAAAAATGAATCAGTGTCAATTGAGAAGACTAACATAAGAGGAAATTAATGCTTTGACTATTGTTGAAGTGGCATAAGCAAAGAGTAATTACAAACTAAGGAATAGTGCAGTAAATGAAGATGAAGGAAAGCCTAGGGAATTTTTTATAAAGGATGAAAGAGTAACCTAGGAAAAAAATGAAAAGGGAAAAAATAAGGACTCTCAAAAGGCTAATCAAAAATATATCTCTAAAGAGATAATTAAGGTTGATCAAGGTGAAATTAAACCAAAGGATTTACCTAAAGAAAAGAAACTAGCTAAAATAGGATAGTAAATCCCCCTTCATTTGATTTCACCCAAGATTTTTCCCAAATGAAAATGTCAGTTCCTTTACTATAAATGATGAATATAGAAGAATATATGAATGATACACTCAAGCTAATTTTAGATATGTCTAAGAAAAAAAAAACAAATTAGACAAGGGTGTGACCCAAAAGGATCAAGTCAATTCCAAAAGGGAAAAGGCCAAAAGTCTGGAAGTGTACCTAGGGGACACCCTGATAAAGGCCCCCTCTCAAACAAACCCTTTCTGCACTACCTTGCTGATAAATAACAAATTGGTGAGAAATTACATGATTGACTCAGGGGTAGCAATCAACGTTATGCCAATGTCCATTATAAAGGAGTTAGGATTGTGGGTGGACACTACCAATGGAAAATGTTATGCAATGGAAAATAGATCTATCTTGATCATTGATATAATGTGGGATGTAGAATTGATGCTGGCTTGCTACCTAGAAGACACTTACAAAATTGATATAATAGTAGTGGATACACCTCATTACTTTTGTTTGTTTTTATCAAGACACTAGGTTGTAGCAGTTGGAGGAAATGTTTAGCTAGATCTATCCTATGCAACAATACCTATGAATGGAAGAGAAATCAATTTATACAAGGAGCCAAGATCATAACAAGTCATGGAGCATTTTGATCCAAATCAAATGAATTTTTTTTTATGATATGGACCTTGGAAGCTTTAGAATTGAACACTCAAACCCTAAATTGCAAAATACAAACCCAATTTCTAGAGATGTTTCTCATAATGAACAAGGTGCATGGAAAATGTATTTTGATGGAGCTTACAATAAAGAACGGAATGGAGCTGAAGTTGTTTTCATCTCACCCAATGGTAGAACATTCAAATACTCGTTTATGCTAGAATTTGAATGTACAAAAAAAATAGCAAAATAAGAAGTGTTGTTAGTAGGCTTAAACATTTCCATAAGAAATGGGTGATTAATAAGAAAAATGGATATGTGGAATATCACTCTTTCTCCACTAATCATTCAATAATTTTTGAGGAGTCCCAATTGGATCAAGACTAGCAACCTCACAATATGAGTGAATTCTCAATTAGGAAGGACCTAGGATGGGGCTTTCTTAGCTTTAAATGGGTTCACCACCAAGCAAATGCTTGGAAAAAAATGTTGGAAAACATAGTGTGATATGCAAAATGACTTAGAATTAGAAATGTAAGCTAAATGAGAGATGTAAATAATGAGATTATGCAACAAAAAGATAGTATGTGTGTGCCTGGGAAATATAGAGATGTTGTGAGGATTCTAGAAATGTGAGGAGGTTGCCAAAAAGTGCTATGGATGACTAAGACACTCAGGATGGCATATCAGTCCCACTACTATTTTTAGGGGTAGATGTGGAGTCTTCGAATGTCGAAATAGAATCCTGAAGAATCTCTGAAAAATACCCTATGGAGGACTAAGACACCCATGGTGGTGTATTAGTCCCATTCTGAATTTTTAGAATCTCTTAATGTGGTCCTAGGCTCTAAGGTTTGCACTTGCGTCTCCCTAGATCTAAGGTCCTGAAACTTTGAGATATGGCTTGTAGGTGAGTTTATGTGAAGATGTTAACTTTACAATGCAACTATGACAAATTTTCACTCCAAATGATCTTCAAGTATTCAACCTAAACTTGCAAACACAAACATGTAAGAGGGGAAGAACTTGATTGTTAGTAAATGGGGGTTTGCCTTGGTGAAACCACTTGTAGGTAATTAAACCAAATGATGAAATGAATGAAATGAAGCATGAAATATGAAATATATAAATGAAATCACCTTGTATGATGTCTTCTGAAACAAATATGCAATCTACCATGTAGTGGCCATGAATAATGTAGATCTTGGATCCTTGGATCCTTGGATATGATGTGAACAATGGTTGCAACTAGATATTCACTGCTACATCCACAATTTTGGCTCAACAACATAAATGGATGCACCAAACCCTTGACATGATGCTTTAATCTTGATGATGGCTCCAAATTCTTGATGAAATGCTCTTGAATGCATAAAATTTCCTTAGAAATGAATACTTGAATGCTTGTTATGAAAATGAGTGGAGGAACCTTGTATTTATACTTATCTATGCTTAATATCTTGAAATTACACCACACCAAGTCGACATATGAAATCATTAATTAAAGCAGGCTAAATCCCACCAAGATTTGAAATTGAGTCTTGAAAATAAGCCAAGGAGGACTAAGATGCCTTAGGTGGCATCTTAGTCCCAAGGCTCAAATCTCAGGGCATAGAATCCAAAAAGGGACCTTTTTTGTGGTTTCAATATCAGGTTCCCAAGACCCATGGAGGACAAAGATGCCCTAGGTGGGGTATTAGTCCTTGTCCACAAATCAGGGACACAGATAGAAACATTAAATGATCATTTATATTTTTTTGTTTGTTGGGATTTTCCATAAAAATATATAGTTTATTAGGCTTGTGGATGCAAAATAGTACCAATTATGACATAAAGAAGCATAAATAAACCAAGGTGGACCCAAACAAGTGTGAAAATGAAAGGGTATGCATTTTACTACACTACAATGGATCAAGGTGCTAATTGTGTTTGGGGATTTAGAGTTGGTTGTTTCACAAGTGAGGGAAAAATATTCTACAAAAAACAAAATGTTGAAACAATATAAACATGCAGTGTGGGATACCATAGAGCTCTTTGATGCTTTTTAAATTGACTAGGTAGACAAATCGAAAAACCTAATGGCTGACATCTTGGAAAATGTGGAACTAAAGAAGGATGATCGTACACTAGAAGACATCTCACAAGTGGAGTTCAAGATGAGACCTACAATTCCTAATAATATTTACAATTGGCAGGTGTGTTGGAAGCCTTGCAACATGAGCATGAAGAATGGATGGTTGTGTTGGTTGTTGTTATGCTATCATTGATGTCAGCATGGTAATAGCTACATGGTGATAACTATATGGGAAGTTTGCTTGGGTTATCGAAAGTTGTTCTCTATTAGCAATACTCCTTTGTGATGGATCAGTCTGTTGGTATCTAAGTTTGGAACTCATCATAGGATCTAATATGACACTAATCTCATAACCATGTTTTATTGACTCATTTAGACTAATATTTCTTGGATCTTGAGATGTCTTTTGCTATGAACAGAAAGTTATCTCTAACAAATTTTAACTCTATATCCTACTATTATTCTATGTGAGGTATACTATGTGGGAAACTTTGCATTCTACTAAGGTGAACATTCTTGCATTGTGACATTGGTTGATAGTCTCTTTACTCATAGTATGATGGGAAATTAATGTGTTCTTAGATTCAGAAGGTGTTTTCTGTGAGGATTATTTGTTGGTTTGAAGAATCATGTTTTAGTCTTGGTTGACTTAGCAAATGTAATATATTATGAAGACTAATAGCCGACTTGGCATATTTCACTACATGGATAAAGTGTTCAAATCCTATATGGTGTCAACGAAGAAAGGTTTTGGTTATTTTGTGTTCATCCAATTAGGCCAAACTAATTGATGAATAAGATATGCTTGTATATATATAAGATGCTTTTAGGAATGAAACATGTACACATGAGAGAAAGAAGAAAAAGTGTAAGTGTGTGTGTGAGCAAGTGAATAGAGGAAAATATTTGAGACTAAATGCTTTATCAGTAGTATAGATTTATTGAGTGATGCAATACTTTATATTATGAGCTTCAGTGGAACTGAACCCTACACATTGAAGGTGTATTTCATCAGTACTTTCTTTTGATAGTGAGCCACTATCATTTTACCTTGGAAATGAGCCATCTTCTATACTCAGGCTATGAGTGTTTTAAGGATAGTGAGTCCTGGAAATGAGCCTTGTAATATTTTATATTTGGATATAATATATTGTGAGTTAACCCTCACTATGGTTTTTTTCCATTTTGGGTTTTCCACATAAAAATCCTGGTGTTCATGTGTGTGATTGCATTGACTTGTTTCTATGTTCTCTCTTGTTGATTCAGTCAAAATTATAATAATAGTTAAGTGGATTTTCTTATCAGTTTGTGGAATAATGATTCACCCCCCCTCTCAATATTCTGGATGTTCAATAAGGTGTTCAATGATGAAGAAGATCATGCCAGACATTTCCAGAATATTTTTATTAAAGATTTGGAGTATGGTATCTCTTTAAACCCAAAGAAATGTCATTTTTCTATAAATGAAGGAAAATTAGTGGGCCACACAGTTTCTAATGATGGAGTAAGAATTGATCTTGAGAGAGTGGAAGCTATTGAAAAAAATCCTATCCCTAAGATAGTAAAATCCATCCAATCTTTCTTTGGGTAGATCAATTTTGTAAGGAGGTTCATATCAAACTTTGTTGAGATTGTAAAACCTATATCAAAAATGTTGAAGAAAGGTGCAAGAATCGACTAGACAACAGAAGAAATTGATGCATTTATATCCATTAAAAGAGCAATCAAGGAAGCCCTCGTGCTGAAATCACCTAATTTTAGTAAGCCATTTCAGATTTTCTCATTCGCATCACATCATACTGTTGCAACAATAATGTTACAAAAGAATGACAAAGGATATGAGCATCTCATATCATTCTTTAGCAAATCCCTTCAAGGAGTAGAATTAAAATATGACATTATAGAAAAATAGGAATATGCACTTGTGAAAGTTGTTAAAGCATTCAAACCTTATTTAGCAGGGGCCAAAGTAGTTGTTTATGTCCCTAATGTTGTGGTCAAAGATGTGTTTGTGCAAATTGAAGTTAAAGGGTGAATATGTATATGGATTAAAAAAAATTGGAGTTTCATGTTGAAATCTAGATAACCAAACTAGTAAGAGGACAAGGATTGGCTAAGCTCATGGCCAAATCAAATTTTGAAGCAACACAAATTTGTAACATAGGAGAAGAAGAAGAAGAAGAAGGCATGATTGCTAGCTTTAAAAACACCCCATAGTACACTAATGTAATGTATTACCTCAAACATCGTAAGTGTCCTTTAGGATTGAATGACAATCAGAAGATAAACTTGAAACTACATACAAAAAAGTGTATCTTTATAGATGGATATTTATATCAAAAAAATAGAGATCGCATGTTATTATTGTGCTTATATGAATCACAAGCAAATCATGTGCTGAAAGAGATGCATGAAGGTGTTTGTGGACAAAATTTTTCAGTAAAGACTATTGCCCACAAGATTTTAAGACCAAGATATTATTGGCCCAAGGTCTTCAATTATGCCTTTAATTATGTACAAAAGTGTGAATCTTGTTAGAAATTTTCTCGAAAGATGAAATATCAGGGAGCATTTCCATTAAAGAATATGCAAGTTGAAGCTCCATTCCATCAGTGGGGAATTGATTTCATAGGATAGATTGCAGATAAATCCAATGGAGGCCATAAATGGATTTTGGTAGCTACTAACTATTTTACAAAATGGATAGAAGCTATACCAACAAAGCAAGCCACTAGTAAGGTTGTAATAAATTTCTTGATGGAGAATATTATCACCAGATTTAGAGTACCTGTAAGGTTAATAACAAACAATGGCATGTGCTTTAGATCACAAGAATTCAAAAGGTTTTGTGAGTCATATGGTGTAACAATCTCATATGCTTCCCCATATCATCCACAAGCAAATGGGTAGGTTGAATCCAACAACAAAAGTATCATAAAGATAATTAAGAGGATGTTGGATAACAATAAAAAAGTGTGGGATTCTAAATTGAGGTTAGCAATTTGGGGAGACAGAATTACAGTAAAAAGGTCTACTGGAAAATATCCATTTGAGTTAGTTTATGGAATGCAAGCAAGGATTCGAATGCATAATCTCCTACTGGTTTACAAGTTTATACTATAGGAAGATTTGGATATTCTTGAACCTATGGAGGATAGGATGCAACAACTAGAAAGGCTAGATAAAACTAGAAGTTTGGACTAGGAATATAATAGAAAGAAGCAATCACAAATGATATGGTTCTTATGTGGAATGATAGAAGCCAATAAAAAGGGAAACCTGGGAAGTTTGAAGTGCTATGGATAGTACCACTTTTTATCATTGATAAAGGTGGTGAATATTTCTATTATCTTCAAAATACGGCAGGAGAAGATCAAGAATTGCCATTGCATGGACAATTCTTGAAACACTTATTTTCTTAAAAAATACATATCATTCCATGCACAGTATTTTTAGGTTTTCTTTCCCTTTTCTTTTTCATCTGGGTCACATTCATCCATGGTACACATCCACAAGATCACTTTTGGATTCTTCCAATGAATTCATAGCCTTTCATCCCCAATCAAAGCCACTGTTAGAGTTAAAAATTCACCTTAATTTCTACCGGCCTTCATTGCCCTGTTCACATTTCGCCTACATCAAAAAATCTATTACATTTGATTTTACATTATGCTTAACATGAAATGCAACCATTTGTGTGACAAGATCCATAAAATCCGTCATATTATATAACTTCTAGAACCACCTTTTGTAAATAAACTAAAGTCTAAAACACCACCTTCCCCTAAGTGTCACCTTCACAACATATACTACTCAAACCTTATAAGAAACATCAGAGAGACATTTCCACTTTGGAGGAACTCTCATCACAGTCTCCTTGATGAGATGATGAGGCAAGTCATATACATGTGCCATCGATGCGATGACACTATATTGAGAAAACTTCTAACACGGTCACATCGATAGACCGACGTAGTGAGTTACTATAGACATGTTAGGGTGAGTAGCACACATCAACAAGACACACTTCATTGTCCCCTCAATAGCCCGAAAAGAATATATCGAAGACACTTGAGCATATCAAATAGAGAAGACATGTTGTCCCCCCAATAGGCCAAAAAACATGGGGTATGTGTAAGATCATGATGGGCCAAAAAGTGACAATATGATGGGTATGTGGTTGATGAATTTTTTTAACCCAAAATTGATGAAACAAAAATGGATTTTAAAGGATATTCTCATATTTCCACCGATATAAATTATTCCTTACTTTGAATTTAATAAGTAATTATTATTCATTTTCTATTTTAATTACGACTAAAGTCCTGATTGATACGATGATTGAAAAACATCTATAGCTTTCAAATGGTATCACATTTTTTGAATCCAGAATATGCATCACATTCTATGCTTCGCATACTATAGGATTAAAAAAATAAAAATTGAATTTCATAAAGTTTTGACCAAGTTAAGGTGGTTAGACATACGAGTTTTTATATTTTTTAAAAGTTGTAATAAATTTTTTGTAATTAATTATTTACTTGGAAAAAAATTACAAAAAATATGCATCACATTAAAACATGAGTCCTCTACGTATATGTAAAATATTATAAAAAAATATTATCATTTTATTGTGGTTAGGGTAGTCATATAGACGCCTACTTAGTTTTTCCCTCAAAATTTAAGTACTACTGCATTGAAATTTCAAATTTTCACCAAATAGATTTTTTGTTTTTTAAAAAACCTAGTAGTTTAGAAACTATCCTCAATTTGCTACAGATTCTATTCTTACATATTTTTGAAATAATATAGATAACTTATTCAAAATTTTAAATCAATTTTCGTAACTTTGATTTTTCTAAATTTTTTTCCACTTAAGGGCCTGGGTTTTCCATGATGATCTTGCACATACCCCATGACACTATGAGATATTATATTTTAAAATATCAAGAGGGAGACTTACTTTATTATTAATTTCCAAATCAACAAGGAAATAATCAATGACAAGTGACTTCAGGGAGACATAAGGATATTGGGCTAACAAAAGATCGTGTTCCTTCAATACAATGATGAAGCTACCAAGGACAAGAACATCAAAGGGAATGATGATTATCAATGGGATATAATCAAAGATCCCCTCGATGACCCTATGACATAAAAAGTTTCAAACTAAGAAAGGATATTGGAGGGACCAAGGTATATCAGGGAGAGACTATTCAGCATCCCATTGATACCTCAAAAGGGAAGTAACAACATAATGCTCATCAAAGAGAAATAGAGATATCAGTAGGAGCATAGTTAAGGTCTCTTTGATACAATGATAATAATTGCTTCTCCACTAATGTGACAACCAAAGATGTTGAAGAGAAATTCAAAGTTTAATGACCATCCTAATGACAAAAAAGCTAGCTAGTGTGCCATTTATGACCAAGATCCGAAGAATGCATATCAAATATTGATCTCATTTTGACTCTTGAAAATCCAAGAAACACATAGAGAGCAAGAGAAAGTTCCACAACTTGTCACAAACTTCTAATCATTTCTTTATGTTTTAAAAAAAAGTAATTAGCTAAGATAAAAATTATGAAGAGACACACCTTTTTGTAAAAGTCCTAAAGCTTGTTGCTTCATGTATAAGAAGGGAAACCAAGGCCTAGTTTTGGATCATCATCATTATCATCATCATAAAAAAAAAATTAGAAAATCATAGTAATCATGAAGTCTTATGTTACATCTTGTACACTCTTTTGAAGCAATATTAATGGAGAGGAAGCATTAATCTAGCATTCATTTTCCTGGTGTTCAATTATCTATTGAGTTAAATTTCTATAAGTTATTTGTGTTGTCTCCAAAGTGGTCTTTTCTAATTATTTAAATCATTATATCAATAATATATATGATTTATCTAGGCACATTTGTTGTCACTGTGTGATTAATTTAGTTGGTATTTGTGTGAAAGAATTAAAATCCTCCTTAAGTGGTTCATGTTTATAGGTTTCCACCAAGAATTAAAGTCCTTTAAACAAATCATCTGAAGTTGGTTTCCTTCAAACAAGAGTTAAAATCCTTTAAATAGTCATGGTAATCCAAAAAGATATCACTGAGATTAGTAAGAAGAGCCTGATAGCTAACAACCTTGCACATTTATATAAGTTATATACAATTAAAAGCGCCAAATAGTTAGAGGTAATCCAAGGAAATAGATACATCTATCATACATATTTGACTCCAATTACCCAATAGGATTAGGCACTAGTCATATTAGCTTCAAGCAATACACTATATAAACCTTATTCTTATAGTCAACTCTCAAAACATTCACAATAGGATTAGTTGTTAGGTTTGCATCTATTTCACTTCCACATGCCATTGTAATAGATTGCTTAAACTAGAGATCATATACATAACTTTAAATTTGTTCAATAATTTAGGTACACCCACCTAGGTCTTGAAAATCCTAAAGTGTAGGGGGGTTTCAAGCATATCCATTAGCCCAAAACATTCCCAAAGATCTTGGCACCCTCTTAAGGTTTACAACTTGTGTTTTTGAGACCTAACACAATGTTTCATGGATGATTGTTTGGGAGAACTACATATGTCAATTTACAAATTGATTGTCAAAAATATTTGTGTAAGACAATTTTTTTATTCTAAGAGGTCTCTACACATTTCAATGTCACAACAATTCATACCATGGTATTTTACGACCCTGTTTTGTAAGAGTTGACATAAGATACTTTGCACGATGCAAGACTTGGATAAAGATTATAGCCACCCAACATCTAGGAGCTTCATAAAAGAACAATAGAGATTATCTATGAGAGAATACTGTTATTTTATCAAAGGATGCAAATGATAGATTATTATTGATATGATTGTTGTTTCACATAATAACCCTTGGTTATATAGCCAAGGTGAGACATAAGATTTGAAAATATCATGAAAAGTTTCTTAATATTATGTTCATGAGATAAATAATATTAAATGAATTACGATAGAAGCACTAATGTCCAAGAAAAGATAAGATCTAATGCCAAATAAGACTTCTAAAACTGTTTATAGGACCTAAGTAAAATTAACATGTGAATAGGACCTACTAGGTGAATTAGTTAGGTAAAACACCTAATTCACACTAGCATCACTACTTAAGTGCAACTTATAGAGTAATTGAATCTTCTTATGCAAATGATGCATAGATGGGTCCCAACAATGAGTCCATATTAGGTACCCATGGACAAATACAATATCTCACAAACATAGAAAAAGATAAAATATGCTGGGAAAAGAACTCCTCCCCAAATGAGAGATGAAAAAATGTTGACTAAAAAAAGAGAAGGATGAAACCCCATGCAAGAGAAAGACTACCAATAAGAGAGAGTAAGACAGACCATGAAACTCCCCCTTGATGTAGAGTCTCCTAAAATTATGATAGATGTTTGATAGTGAATGTTGAAGATGATCTAATCTCATTAAAAAGCATTGCTCCCCTTAGGAGGAAACAAAAGCAAGATGGTATGTACAATGTCTTCCTGTTCCTAAAAGGAAGATAAGGTAATGTGAATGATTTGTGATCTATTTGAATTATGCTCAAGTGCCTCTATGGTTGTGTTAAAATATGTCACACTCCAAATAGGCATTCTAGGCCACACTAGAGAAGATGACAACCCTAAATCTCCTAAAAATGGTCCTAGAACACAATCCAAAGAAAAAGATGCCTCTTTATAGAAAAGAAGCCTCCTCCAAGTGCTTCTCAAATGTTTCCACACTCATGTCAAATAGTCAAGAATGATCATGTAGAGAATAAACAAGAGGATCAAAGTGTTCCCTCACAAAAATTGAAGAAGGATCATCCCCATCAAGGAGAAGATATAATATGCAATTAATTGTGTCTCCAAAATTTAAAATTTGGGACTCACAAAGAAAATCAAAAATGTATGTCAAGTACTCATCCCATGTAGATGTATCTAGAAGACAATGAAATTCATATTGCATTGAATCACAAGAAGCCAAACATGTTGAAACATAAGAATCATCAAAAGAAACACTAGATAAAGAAGATGAGATATTAGTGCATTCCATTTTACTACACTTATCATCTCCAAATTATATTGTTTCCTCAAAATATGATGTTTTTTTTATAAAAAATAGGAAAAATGATTCCATCAAGAATGCAAAGTTGTTGCTACTGAAAAAGTTCATAAATAAGTTTCAAATCATCAATTTATTTTCCATGCATTAGGAGACAATATTACAACTAAGAAAAAAACACAAGATTACCCCCCAAATTATTCAATCAAGAAAACCCCCAACAACATATGATGCTTTCACTTTACTCTTAGTGTTATTACATGTGCCACTTGCCAAAAACAACAAAGTGGACATGATCTCAATGCTTATAGATGTCAAATTAGGTCACAAGTTCAAAGTACAATTTTAGCATAGTATAGGATCAATCTAATCATGCCACAAAAATGTACATGGAAAATTCTGCACTTCAAAAAAGTAATGCACCCAAAAATTTTAATGTACAAGTGTGAATAGAGCCCTAGAAGTTCCCAAAACAAGAATAACTCAACAACACTTTTGATAATTTGAAATTTCTAGAAAAATGAGGTACCAAAATAAAAATCAATCATACCAATGTTAAGATCATACAATTCTAACCCAAATAAAAAAAAAACTCATAAAATGGAGCATGTATGACTAAGATATGCCCTTCCAAAGTTTACATTTAAAATTAGAACTACAAATGAGAGGGGGGATTTTAAAAGGTACTTTCTGATGTTAGCATTGTGTTAGTAGGTGGAATATTCTTCATACTTTGAAAATATTCTCCTTATCATAATATTCATTGGAATATGTTGTGGTCGACTGATGGATGGAATCAAGAAAGAATCTAACAAAATATGCTTTTTTTATATTTTTTGGCCACCTATTATTGGGACCAAGTTGGTGGTTATTTTGGAGAGTGCAAGAGTGCCATGTGGCAACTTCTTATATCAATGGGTACCTGAGGTGGGTACGGTAACACATGTACCATAGATGGTAGAGATTTTTTTTTTTAATTTTTAATAAAATTCTTTTGAAAAAAGTTATTAAAAATAGATTTTTTATTTTTTATTTTTTCACCTACAACCTGTGTGACTGTATGGCCATATGACTATACATTCATCTGTATGATTATGAAGGAAGATAAAAAAAATTCTTAGGTTCTAGGGTAAGTGCTTGGATATTAATGATTTGATTGTCAATCTTGGGGTTCTTGGGCCTTCTTGATTTGATAATAGGATCTATTTTGACCCAAAATGCTCTAAAATGGTAGCTACATCTTGAATCTGGGAACTAGTTTTCAATTTCAAACCCTCATAGATTTTCCTTTATATTTCTAATTTGGATTTTAAAAAAGGAAAAAATAACTTTCTTTAACCCTTTAAAGTCAATGGTGAGCTTAAATCTACACTTAGAAGCTCCAATTTTGAGCTGAAATATAAATCCACAAAAATGAAACCCCCAAATCTAGTGTATATTTATTTTTTTATAATTCTCCAAATCATCATTTGATGAAAGAGAAGATAATACTCAAATTTTCAAGATAAGCCAATATTTTTAACCTACATCTCTCAATAAAAACTAACAAGAAAAAATCCCACAAGCTCTAATACCATGTAAGATTTGGCTAAAGATTATAGCCATCCAAGATCTAGGAACTTAATGAAAGCATGAGAGAGATCACCTATGAGATAATAATGTTATTTTATCAAAGGATTCAAATAATAGATTATGATTGATATGATTGTTGATTTACACATGAGAAACCCTTGGTTATATAGCCAAGGTGAGACATAGGATTCAAGAAGATCATGTCAAATGTATTAATCTTGTGTCATTAGATAACTAATATTAAATGACTTAGGACACAAGTATTAAATGAAAAAAGATAAGATAAGATCTAATATCAACTAATACTTCTAGAAATATTCTTCTGACCTAAGTAAAATTGACATGTGAAGATGACCTACTAGGTGAACTAGTTACATAAAACACCTAATTCAATCCAACATGTTTGATTGCATAGTATTGTTTTTTTATGGTATTATTAGCCTTTTTATGTAGATACACATTAGAAAAATAGAATAAAGATGTATAAAAAGTATTATTTTAGGATTATGCTATTAGATCTCTACCGAAGGAATAAGATGTTGATATCTATGGAAAAAAGAGATTTATATTGTATTGTAAGTATATTATTGTTGCAATGCATTGGTTTTCTTTGGAATATAAGTCTCTTCCATATAATCATATCACTTCTCTTCTTGTGATTGTTTCCATTATTTTTAATCTCATTCTTGTTATTTCTTCAATATGGTTTACATATCAAAATGTTATTGATTTTTTTTATATTTGACCCATGTAAAAATTTTCTAAAAAATAATGAGAGAAATGATTATGTGCCATATATTTACTTTATAGATATAATTTATTTAAATTTATATTAAACTAATGATACCAATATTTTGATACTAAAGATACTAAATATTCAAATCTTACTCAAATTCCAACTAATTAATTACAATTACTAATAATAATCATCACAACTAAATATATTAGTATCATGAAATATTTTCATAATCACAATTTTGTTTTTATCAATTATAGGTAGTTTAGTAACATGAAATAAATTCCTCTTTCATTATTCTATCTTATTTAGAGACATGAAGGAGAACTCTAAAAAATGAACACTACCAATGAGAAAAACCCTCCAAATATGATAATAAATGTGAAGTAAGGTTAGACTGTTTAGGGTTCTAAATTTAACAACAATTGATTGCCATGATTTGAGCATTAGAGGATTCCTCTATTTAACATGAACCACATTGATAGAATGTATCTTACATTTCTTTGGTTGAGCCACATATGCATTTTTCCTCCTGCACTTTTTTGAGTTAGGAATTGATAAAGGAAAATGATGATTCCACTGTTGCACTTGAAAATGTGATGGTCTAGGCTAAGGTAAAGGTTCTTCTAAATCATTGAGACATCATTGAGAGGTCCTCAGAATGGGTCATTACGATAAATAATAGGAAAAGATCAAAGGAAAACAGTCAGTGTTATCTATATTTCTTGTTAGGTTTAATATAACTAAGGTGATTTCTGATGTTGATGTCCATCACAGGAAGGATGCATCCTAGGACATGTTGATCAGATATTTTTATTACAATGAGATGTGTGATATGTCATTGATACAAAATTCATTGACTCATTTACCTATGATTTGGACTTTAGATTTTTATACTTAGGTTCTCACTTTATCACTTGCGATACTTTCTTTCTATTTTTTTTCCAAAGGTTGAAGGTGATGATTTGATTTATTATGGGTGACGGCTATTGTGGGTGAAAGCAAAGTGGGATGGATGGTTTTGGAGTTTTTTAGAATATTTCAATGTTTTTGGTGGTTATAAAATGTTTTGAGGTTTTTTTTGGTCTTTTTGAAAGTTTATGTGAATGTTTTCATTTTCAGTTATTCAAGGGGTTGTTTGGAGTTTTCTCCAAGGTTTTCCAATTTTTTTGTGTTTTCAACTTTCAAATGTTTAGGGGTTTTTTGAGTTTTCAAAAGTTTAGGGGTTTTCTGAGTTTTCAAATGTTTTTGTGTTTTCTGAGTTTTCAAATGTTTTTGTGTTTTCTGTGTTTTCAAATGTTTTGATGTTTTCAATTTTGAATTGTTTAGGGGTTTTCTAAGTTTTCAAATGTTTTATGTTTTCCAAGTTTTTGACCAAGAACCTAACCCAAAATACTATCCTAGGGGCCTCAGGGGCTTATCAAAGATTAGTCTTTCCTATATTATACACACATAGACCACATAGTTCGACTTTCTTGAGTTATTATTGATGATAAATGAACAGTTGATGGAATGCCAATTTATTATGATAGACTCCTAAAGGACTGAGCTAGGATGTCTCGAGGGCACATCAATGATGGCCTTGCCTATGTTAAAGCTCAAAGACTCATAGTTCAACATGGTACTATTTTTGGATTTTCAATGTTTGATATTTTTAGGGATTTTGATGTGTTTTGGATGTTTTGGATTTTGACTTTACAATTTTTTGAATGTTTTCAGATTTTAGTTGTATAGTATTTGGATGTTTTTGGATTTTTGATTTTGCAAGATTTGGATGTTTTTGGATTTTAGCTATACAAGATTTTGATGTTTTTGGATTTTAGTTGTACAGGATTTTTAATGTTTTTGTATTTTTGGCTATACAAGATTTGGATGTTTTTGGATTTTAGTTGTACAAGATTTAAATGTTTTTGGATTTTTGATAAGTTTTTATGAATGTTTTTTAGATTTTCGATGAGATTTTCGATAACCTTTAGATATACAAGAACCCGATCCGATCTAGAACGAATTTCCCCTAACATGATGTGATAGACTACCTTGATATAGGTACGACAAGTTGAATTTTTGAATATGCCAAGTACTACTAAAGGGGATACAATACTTCACAATATCAAGGTATGATACAGACATTGATGGGTGATGGAATACATAGGATGAATGATGTGATGGATAGATGTGATGCAAAGAATGATAGGATAAAGAGCCAAAGAATAGATGGAGGCACCTTATTTACACAAGGCACCTGTTTACTAGGTTTTCACCAAGGTAATTTCCCAAAGCGCCACTAAAGTAGTTTTCCCTAAAGGACATTTTTTTTCTTTACTGTTTTCAATCCTTTTTCTTTTTATTTTGATTTTTGATCATTTTTTAGTTTATTTTTTATTTTTAGATTTACACCCTTCAATCTTAGTAGAAATGATGAAAATATGGGTGTGTTGATGTGGAATGATGCATTCACACCCACTTTCAAAGAGACTCCACTCAAGGATAACCCAAGATATATCAATGCAAAGGAGATTGAATTCTTGCAATAGGGTTGTCCTAGAGACTGAATGATAGCTAATGAGGGGTTCACCACCAAGTGTAAACTTGGAAAAGACAATGAAATGGAAAACACAGTGTGAAATTAAAACTAATTCTAAATGACCTAAGAAAGTGAACAAAATGTAATAGAAATCTATGAAACTGAAAGTGTGCACCTGGAAGACCAAACAAGGTAGAATGGAAGTTTGGATCACTAAAAAATTTGTTGTTGATGTTGACTGAAACTCATTTAACAAGCTAGGTGAATTAGTCTAGTTTTTGGGAAAATGTGTAGGAATAGATTTTAGCCAAAAGGATCCATATTTGTCAAAATTTATGCTAGGGTTGTATAGTGGGACTCATTCACCAATAGTGATGAATCATTCCACTTCTACTTTTCTAGAAGTTTTGAACTAGATTATGTGCCTCTCAGTTTGCTCTACTCTTTTTGACTAGTTTCTAGATCAAAAACTACAAAATTCCACTTGTAGACCTCCAAGCTTCTCCAAGGCTTGATGACAACCTTACCTAGGATTTCGAGGACTTGAAAAAAAATTTCCACCTTGGCTTCTTGGTAAATCTGCAACCTAGCCCTACAAATCACATGCAAGAAGAGGGGAAAATGTTGTGGGGGTTAGTGAATAGGGGTTTTCCTTGGTCAAACCCCTTGTTGGTAATTAAACCTTGAAATGAAATAAAATATAAAAGGAGAATGATGAATGAACAAAAGATAATGTTGCAACTCACCAAACCCTAGCAATAAGGTTCTACAATAATGCTTGGAATGGCTGCAATGGATGTGGTTCTTGACTCTAGCTTGAAATAGATGGATCTTGCTTGAAACACTTGCTTGGATCATGAACTCTACATCACAAATGTTAGCACAATAACAAACATAAATATCTTTGACATGATGATAGGTGCTTGAAGAATTCTCTAAAATATTTGATTATCTTCCCTTGAAATGCCTTGAATGATCTTGTGAATGCTTAATGCTCTTAAGAACTCTCTTGAATGCTAGGTATGAATACTTGAATGCTTGGGATGAAAATGATTGAAAGAACCTTGTATTTATACTTAATTATGCAAGAATTCCTAAAACTACAACACTACAAGCCAACATCAAATCTAGGAGAATAAAATCCCACCGTAAATTTGATTTAAATTTGAATTTTGGCCATATGGGACTTATTCGCCCAAGGTGGTGAATGAGTCCCATCACACATAATGTATGGGACCAAAAATGAAAAGTGCTTAGAAAGGTGTAAAAATAGGTTTGTGACCAAAAAATCTAGGTGGGACTCATTCGCCCAAGGTGGAAAATGAGTCCTAGATCACTAAATCTAGGCCACACAAGCTAGAAACACCTGAATTATGATTGGTTACTAATTGGTATCAGGATTATCCTCAAAAAGATGCAATAAATGAGGCTTGTGGATGCAAAATACAACCAATTAAAGCATAAGAAATCCCAATTATTAATGAAAATCCAAGAGGAATGTGAAATTTGGTCACAACACTTTACAACACTCCAAATAAGGCAAGATTAAGGTTGATTATGATTAAAATTCTTATCTTATTTGATAAAATCCTAGAAAAGTGTGAAAGTGTGTTACAACACTTCACAACACTTTTACAAGGTACCATTGAAATCCTATTAGTTCACAAGGGCCCAAGACATAATGTGAATATGTTATCCACATTGCAACATGAAATCAAGGCAACATTAAGCCAAAATCACAAGGAGGGCCCAAAGAAGTTAGAAAAGTAGAAGGGTTACTTTTTTGGTGACTACATTTAGCCCTCGCTTTAGTAAGAGGATGAACCTGCTTCAAACTCACACTAAAGTAGACAAACATGCATCAAGAGGGGTCCCAATGCACCAATGATAGCAAGACGAGATGACAACGATCAAGAGGGGTGATCAAGCCCCTAGGATCAAGATCCCAAAACAAACTAACATGAGCACAAAGGAACACACATGAGAATGATATAAAGAGAAATGACAAGGCCAAGCATGCATTGCCAAAGATGAAAAAGAGAAAAGAGGGAGATAAAAAGAATCAAATCAAGCTTCGGCCATTTTTCCATCCTGATGTGGATAAGATATAGGCTATTTTTCTAGAATACACATACTCACTATGAGGTCACATAACTTTTGGCTATCCATTAGGTGAGAAGTCCTAAAAGGTGAGAAACATACACTCATGGATAGTATGCACACACACACACACAAGTGGCTATGGGGAAAGTCATGCCTCGGATTGGGCTTCCTTCTCAACCATACCAAAGTTATACCTCCTAATAACTTTAATAAGGCACCACAAAAAAATGATTTTCGAGCTTTATGAGGCAAGCAAAACTTCATATGCTTGGAGCTCATGAACAAACAGGATGGAACTACAAGCATGCAATTTTTGTTATGCAAGGTGGCCATATAACAACAAATACAAAATGCAACATGCAAAAAATGTTCAAAGGAGTCTTGCTTAGTTCATACAAGGTCTTTAACTTAGGGAACATTGTGCCTAATGTCTCCAAGAGAGGACCAATCATAGAGGATTCACAACTTAGGGGATGTAGTGCATCGGATCAAGCCACCAAGAGGAATGCAATATGATAAGAGAGATCACACTCTCGAAGGAAATTACAGCCAATGTCATCCATAAAGTGACAAACGCATCATATGAAGTAAGAAGGTTGCACTAAGAACTGAGAAAAAATAAATGCAAAAGAATAATACTAATGTATGCTCCTACTTTAAAGAAATTGCTAAACACCATACTATGATAAATTAATTTAAAGTAGCAAATGAAAAATGATAACAAAAAGACATGAGAGCCAACCTGGAAAGCCCTATGCAAAGTCATATGTTTTTGAGTAAATATACTTCATGCAAGAGAAAAGAAAAAGAAAGGGGTTTCCCCCAAAATGAGAAAACCAAACACATAAGGGATCTATGGATTTGGGGTCAATATGTTCTTTGCTACAATGTTTTAAGAGATCTTGGAACTATCATCATCCCCCAAATACACATAGAACTGGAAGAATGACACAAAGAAAGTGAAAACAAAGAAAAACCTTTTGGGTCAACATGGAAGAGACATGAATGTCTCGACACCTTATGCCATCCCCAAAAGGAAAAAAAAAAAGACAAAAGAGAAAATGAAAAGGAAAAAGAAAAAGAAATCCTTTTGGGTTAACATGGAAGAGAGACAGGGTGTCTTGATGCCTTACGTCATCCCCAAAAGGAAAACACAAGAAAAAGAAAAGGAAAAAAAATCCTTTTGTGTCAACATGGAAGAGACATAGGGTGTCTCAACGCCTTGTGTCATCCCCAAAAGGAAAACACGAGAAAAATGAGAAAATGAAAAGAAAAAAGAAAAAAGAAAGCCTTTTGGGTCAACATGGAAGAGACATAGGATGTCTCGATGCCTTGCATCATCCCCAAAAGGAAAACAAGAGACAAATGAGAAAATAAAAAAGGGAAAAGAAAAAGAAAGCCTTTTGGGTCAACATGGAAGAGACATAGGGTGTCTCGATGCCTTGTGTCATCCCCAAAAGGAAAACACAAGATAAAAAGCAAATGAGATGCACAACATAGAGAAGAATAAAGGTACAAATAGAGGAATGTTACGAAGAGAGAGAACATTAAACGAAACATTAAGGGGGATCAAATTATGCACATGCAATCACACAAAAAAGAAAATGAAAAATAAATAAAGAAAAAGGATAGTAAGGAAAATGCAAGTCAACCTATGAGCAAGTCATTTTTCTCCCAATCTCAGTCTGTATAAGTAGAAGGTGAACAACAAATGTAAGGGACAACAACAAATGCATTACTAGGACAAGGCTATCAATTGATTTCCCCCACTGAGTGTGAGACAAGAATTAGTCGAGGTAGGTGATTGAAAATGTCATTTAATAGTGAGAATAGAATTTTCTACAACTATTACATGAGAAGGGGTGAAACAATATTAAGCAAGGAAATCACATGATGGAATCATTGCCATCAAAGTGAAAAAATTTCAATACTAACTAGAATGCACAACATTCATTGGTACTATGTTCGAGAATTCAATGATATGCAAAATGTGGGACTTTTGCATCTTTAGGATATAGTATTAATCTATTCATGGGTGTTAATGTTATCGGTTCTTTGTTGAGAAGTAGTTGTAATTTCCTTTCACTTTTAGGTAGTGGACGAAGGGGTTGTATTTTTTGTAATTTGTAAGGCCTCTTATGTTTGCTAGATTCACCAACTTCTCTAGATGGGATTAGGTTAAGATGTTTTGAGATGATCTTATCATTATCCTTTTCATTTTTATGAGTCATTGGTTGTTCCTTAGGAAGAAGGACATTCAGATCGGGAGGGGAATCAAAGATCACTGTACCATCACCACAAAATCTTAGATATTCTTGAGGGGGTTTTTCTACCATGAATTCTCTCAAAAAATTCTTGGATGAAAATGAGTGAAAGAACCTTGTATTTATACTCAATTATGCAAGAAAACCCAAAATTACAACACTACACGCTAACTTCAAATCTAGGAGAATAAAATCCTGCCATAAATTTGAATTAAATTTGAATTTTGGTCACACGAGACTCATTCACCCAAAGGTGGTGAATGATTCCCATCACACATAATGTATGGGACAAAAAATGAAAAATTCTTAGAAAGGTGTAAAAATAGGTTTGGGACCAAAAAATCTAGGTGGGACTCATTCACCCAAGGTGGTGAATGAGTCCCAAATCACTAAATCTGGGCCACACAAGCCAGAAACACCTAAATTATGATTGGTTACTTATTGGCGTTAGGATTATTATTGTAAAGATGCAATAAATGAGGCTTGTGGATGCAAAATAGGGCCAATTAAAGCATAAGAAATCCCACTTATTAATGGCAAGCCTAGAGGAATGTGAAAGTAAGTCACAACACTTTACAACACTCCAAATAAGGCAAGATTAAGGTTTATTGTGATTAAAATGCTTAGCTGATTTGATAAAATCCTAGAAAAGTGTGAAAGTGTGTTACAACACTTGGGTAAGTGCACCAAGATGGTTCCCAAAAAGGGGGCTTAAGTGGCCAATTTTTTTCTGAAATCAAGAAATACTGACCTTGGACGTGAAATTGAGGATAGTTACACTAAATTTTTTGAGATGGAAAAAAAAAAAAGGATCGAAGTGCTCCAAGTCTACTTTCTAAACTACTAATTTATTTTGAAAATGGTTGAGATTAAGGGGTTCAAAAGAGGGATGTACATAAATTAGTGTTGTTTTTGTTAGAAAAACATAACATAGCAACTCTTGTACGACCTGAGTACGATGAACTTTTTTGTAGTATTTTTAAAATCGCTTCAGTTAGAAGTTAGATAATAGCATCTAGTTGGTGCACAATTTTTTTGATAATTTTTTAATGAATATTTGATTTCTTACTAATTTCTAAGTGGGCACTTCCTGAAAAGCAGAATTTTGGCCGTGCTCAAATTTTTGAAAATAATTGATTTATTTATTTTTTTAATAAATTTGTAGAATGGAGTCTAGTTTCTAAAAAA
Organism: Sequoia sempervirens; assembly: GCA_007258455.2. Classification (NCBI taxonomy): domain Eukaryota; kingdom Viridiplantae; phylum Streptophyta; class Pinopsida; order Cupressales; family Cupressaceae; genus Sequoia; species Sequoia sempervirens. The sequence goes on along the minus strand of VDFB02105785.1, from coordinate 159,452,792 downwards.
TGTAATTTATTTCAAATTTTGATGAATGGTTAATTTATAACAAAAAAAACACTAAACACTACTTTTTGGAAAAAAAATAGACATACAAACAAAAGAAATTATGGATGAAAGGCTTAACATTGTTGAAAAGTGAAAAAAATTACATCATTGGATAGCTAAGAGAGAACCTAACATTACCCATGTTTTCGATTTTGTCAATATTCAACTAGATGCAATCACGGACTCGATTATGTGAAAAATTGTAGAATTTGCAAAAAAACGTGTCTGGCCTTGTTGGGAATAAAGCCTTTGGGTTGGTATTCCAAGGCAAATAATTTCACTTTTTTCTTTGTTTTTAACGCGAAATAATGTCTGCGCATTATAACGCGAGCGCATTTTTAAAAAAAAAAATCATAAGTGGCCAAAAAATTGGTACCCAACTTCATGCACCTGCCCACTTCACAACACTTTTGCAAGGAACCATTAAAATATTATTAGTTCACAAGGGCCCAAGACCTAATGTGAATGTGTTATCCACATTGCAACATCAAATCAAGGAAACATTAAGCCAAAATCACGAGTGCCCAAACAAGTCAAAAAAAGTAGAAGGGCTACTTTTTCGATGACTCCACCTAGGCATAAATTTTTTTAAGATGAAAACTATTGGTTGGTTCCTACAAGGGTTCACCTTCAAGTGTTGATAATTGATATGCTTCTGATCCATAGCTTGTTGTGATGTTAAATGGGCCTAACTAGTTAGGCTCAAACTTTCCTTTACTGTCTTGATTTGGAAGATTTTTCTTATTTTTCTTTAGAAAAGGGTCCCCTACCTAGAAAGACTGACTCTTGATCTTCTTGTTATAGCTCTATTTTAGTTAGTTTTGGTATACTTGCAAGTGATTAAGGGCATCAAAACGATGTTCATTTCTAGATCATTTAGCTGAGATACTTTTAATTCTTCATCAATTATCAGATTTTGTAGTGAGAATCATAGTGAAGGAAGCTCAACCTTGATATGTAGGATGGCTTTTGATCTATAGGCCAAGGAAAAATAGGTTGCACCTATGGGTGTGCAGATACTGGTTCGATAGGCCCAAAGAATAGGATTTAACTATAGATGTTGGTCACGGCCAACTTCATTGACCATTTTCTTTAGGATTTTCATAATGGTCTTGTTTGTAGCCTCATCTTGACCATTGCCCTAGGGGTAATACAGGGTAGATAATCGATGTTGGATGTTGAAACTTTGACATAGCTCTTTCACATCCTAATTCTTGAAGGGTGTTCCATTGTCTTAGATAAGGGCTTGTGGAACACCATAACAAGCGATAAGGTAATTTAGGATAAATTTTGCAATTTTCTTCCCTATTATGTAGTTCATAGGAATGGCTTCAACCCACTTGGTAAAGTACTCAGTTGTTGTTATGATGAACTTATGCCCATTAGATGAGGTTGGAGTAATCTTTCCTACGAGGTCAATCCCCCACTACGAGAAAGGCCAAGGTGTGACCATGGGATATATCTCTTGAGCTAGAGCATGAATAAGATCTCCATGCTATTGAAAGTAGACACACATTTTCATGTATTGATGGGATTCTCTTTCCATGGTTGGTCAGTAGTACCCCATCCTCAGCAATTTCTTAGCTAAAGTTATACCACTAGAATGGGAACCGCATATGCCATCATGTACTTTTGTTAAGGTGGTCAATGATTCCTATTGGCTAATACATCATAGTAATGTCCCCTTAATGCTTCTTCTGTAAAGGGTATCACCTAGGATCACAAATCGAGATGCCTCTTTAACAAAGGTCTTTTTAAGGTTGGAGGTGATATCGAATAGGAGGGTCCCACTACTAAGGTAGGTGAATATATCATGATACCACGAGGAACCAGGACCAACGATGACACACACAAATTTAGATTCAAGGCTTTCAAATTTTGGTACGAGAATTTGTTCTACCAAGAATTCACATTGAAGGACATTGTTTGACATGTCCAATAATGATCCAATTGTTGCCATGGCTTCTTCTGCTTGGTTGTTCATGTGAGCAATCTACTCAAAAGTTATGTCAATGAAGAGGTCCTTGAGATTCTCTACCATCTTCTTGTAAGGAGTGAGTTTATCATCCTTGGTTTGATAGTCAAAATTGCCTTGGTTGATAACCAGTTATGAGTCTCCATAGACTTTCATCTCTTGTATCTTCCATTGAACTAGTATCCTTAGACCATTTATCAAGGCTTCATACTCAGCTATATTGTTAGTACATGGAAATGATAGTTGGTATTAATTTGGGATGCAATCTCCTTGAGCGGTGATAGAAATAATACCCACCCCTGATATGTGTTTTGTGAACGATCCATAAAAGTGCATTTTCCATTGATTGATTAGATTGACAAGGAACACTGGTTCATCAAGGAATTTAGATATCAAAGGCTTCTCTACATAGATAGGTGCTTCTACTAGTTGGTCTATGATCACTTGTCCTTTGATTTCCTTGTGCTCCATGTACTCTATGTCAAATTTAGTCAAGATCATTACCATTTGGCCATTCACCCAGTGAAAGTTGCTTTGGATAATAGATATTTTAATGGGTCGATCTTTGAAATAAGCTTGATTTGATACAACAAAATGTAATGTCTAAACTTTTTTGAAGCAAAAACCACCGCTAATCAAGCTTTCTCAATGGATGAATAGTTCATTTCATAGCCTACCAAGTTCTGATTGATGTAATAGATGGATCTTTCTTTTTTGTTTTCATCATGTTGTGCTAAAAGAGCACCTAGTGTTGTTGACATTATTGAGATATATAGGATCAATGGTTTTTTTGGTATCGACAACATGAGCACTAGAGGTGTCAACAGGTAGTCCTTGAATTTTTGGAAAGATTTATCACACTTCTCATCCCACTTGTAAGTTATTCAGGTTTATGGAGAAGGTGCGAGAAAGGGCGGGTTTTATCTAATAATTGTGCTATGAACCTTCTGATGGACTGCAACCTTGTAACCCTCTCATCTACTTCAGTGTTTGTGGCGGTTCCATGTCGAGGATGGATTTTACTTTTTTTGGATCAATTTCTATCCCTCTTTGTGATATGATGTAGCCAAGAAGCTTCCCTAATGTAACCCCAAAGGCACACTTTTTTGGGTTCAATTGTACTTTATGCTCTTCAAGCCTATTGAATATGGGTCCTAAGACTTCTATGTGCTCACTCCTTTTCTTTAACTTATCCAAAATATCATCCACATAGTCTTCATCTATTTTGTGGATCATGTCGTGAAAGATAAGGATCATTGCTCTTTGATAGGTTGCTCTTGCATTCTTCAACCCAAATGGCATCATGTCCCAGCAATATGTTCCCCATGGACAAGTGAATGTAGTTTTGTGTTGATCCTCCTTAGCAATAATGATTTGATTATAGCCTGAAAAACCATCCATGAGTGACAACATTTCATTCCCAGCTATTAAATCAACAATGAGGTTGATGTTAGGAAGAGGGAAATCATCCTTCAGGCATGCTTTATTTAAATCTCTAAAATTTGTGCATATTTTGATGCCCCTAGTGGGTTTAGAGACTGGTACCAAGTTTGAAACCCACTCAGGATAATCTATCGATCAGATGAATCCAACGTCAAGAAGCTTTTGTAACTCAAGTTTAACCAAGAGTGTTATTTGAGGGTGCATCTTTCTCAATTTCTTCCTCATTGGTTTGGCTTTAGGATACATTGCTATTTAAATGATGCACAACCACTTCTAGATCAAGGCCTAGCATATATGTGTATGACCATACAAAGTTAGCTCTTTGCTCTTTCAAGAACACTACTAGGTCCTATTCTTCATCCAACAAGGATTCAACATAAAAACTAATCTTGGGTGCTTCTTTTATTCCCGCATTGATTGGAGTGGCCTTTTCTACTAGAAATTTTGACTTCTCTAGATGCATCACACTAAGGGGGAGATTGAATCCCTCATCCTTGTGCACCTCAAAGAGGTTTTCACCTTCGAATGTGTCCTTTCTTTTTACTATTTTAGGATCAAAATGTGCCACAATGTGGTTTTCACTCAAAGATTTACATGTTATACTCATGTTGTCCATTTTGTGACTGAAGGATTCAATCGTCTTCCCATAGTATGCCCTATGTCTAGCTCTATGTCAAAAACAACTTTGTGATCTTCCCATGGTAAGTTGTCATAAAGTCCCATGAATTATGAGATCACTTCATCATTTTTGAATAAATCTAGAATCGGTGGTCCTCGTTGGTTCAAGTCAATAAATTGTGGGTATACTAGGCTTATTTCAATGGCTTGGTCATGTGGGCCAAAGGATGTTGTAGATATCATGAAAAAATAGTTATTCTCAAATAGGTTAGCAACATCAAGGGTGATGTAGGAGCATCCTTGGTTCTTGGCAATCTTGCATCAACCAAAAAAATATTTTCTTTTAGTTTTTATTCTTTTTTTGTTCTTGTCTAGTTCATGTTGGTGGATTCATCATCTTTGTTCACTAGACCCTATGGATCTTTATTTACATCGTGGACATACATAATTTCCCTTGTTCCAATATTTGAGCATGATTGGATCTTTCTCCAACAAGATATCGCTTCTAGATTTGATGGCAGTTTCTTGAACCAGCACCAAAATAATTTTCAAGCTTAACATCTAGTTTGATCATTCATGGATCATTATTGTACCTTGTAGATCTCAATGATGTGATTTTAAATGTTCTATGGAGTGTCCACGACCTTAATTATAGGTCCACACTTCATCCTATGCATTCACTGATGAGTAATTCAAATTTTAGGTGACTTCTTCATGTGCACATTATATTTTCTTTCATTGGAGAATGTCATTATCTTTGGCCAATGCAGATGTTTCTAGACTTGTGGATATGATATAAATCTTGTAATGGATCAATAGGAAAGAAGTGAATAATAAGTAGATAACTTTGGATTATATTTGTAAGCTTTTAGCTGACATATAGGAGCATATTGGAATATTGTATTTCTAAACATATTGTATCAGGCCTGTGAGCCGAATCTGTAAGCCCAGATGTTTCCTACCGAATGTAACTGAGATTTTTGTCAATAAGAATATTTTCACCTGCATTTTCCTCCATATTCTATGTTTCTTCTATTGTGTTACTCTTGTTGCATGGTATCAATTGTTCCCTTTGAGGACCCTCCTACCGTGATTGCGCCAAATTGGTATCAGAGCTAGATTCAATCCATGTGAGGCCATCAAAATTCATGGAGTCTTGTTGAATATTTCTTGTGGCGTAGTGGATTGAGGATCTGACCAACCGCTACAGAGGACTTGTGTAAAGATTGTAGGAAGAAGAAGTGTTAGATGAAATGGAGCACGTGGAAATGAAAACCAAGCTTTAATGGGGATGTTGAGAGGAATTGTTGCTAGATTAGATGCAGTTGAAACAACCCAAGGAAGAGGTCGGCTAGTTGATGATGTGAGTGACGAAGAGGTAGAAGTATAAGAGGAAAGAGGAAGAGAATAGCAACCTAGCCTAGATCAGGGGGAAGAGAGGTTCATAAGAGCCCTAACTAGAGAAAATACAAAATCCCATTTCAATCCACTAGATTATAATGGTAAGTTGGATTCAGGAGAATTGCTTGATTGGATTACAAAGACGAAAAATTATTTTGAATTTGAAGGTACCACTAAAGATAAGAAGGTAATTTTTTCTTGTACGAATTTGAGAGGACATACATCCCTTTGGTGGGAACATTTGCAGATAGACAGGAAAAGAAGAGGAAAAGAAAAGATAAAATCATGGGATTGGATGGTGAACAAGATGAAAACAAAGTTTATGCTTATAGATTATCAGATTAGTTTGTTCTGAAAATTGCAGAATTTAAAATAGAAAGAGTCAAGTGTGAAAGATTATATGATGGAGTTCTATAAGTTGAATATCAAATCTAGACATTCCGAGGATGAGATCAAGCAAGTAGCCAGATATGTGAATGGTTTGAGGTCATCTATACAAGATGAGATCAATTTGATTAAGTTGTAGAGTGTGGAGGAAGCATATCAATCTTCCCTAAAGGAATAAGAGAAGTTGAATAAAATACATTGGTAGATACAAAGAGGAAGAGGGTATGTGTAGGATCATGATGGGCCAAAAAGTGGCAATATGATGGGTATGTGGCTGACGACTTTTTTTTTACCCAAAATTGATGAAACGAAAAGTGTTTTTAAAGGAGATTCTCAACTTTCCATCAATATAATTATGATTTAATTTGAATTAATAAGAAATTATTATTTATTTTCTATCATTCAAATTATGACTAAAAAATCTTGATTGAAAAACATCTATATTTCTCTCAAATGGCATCACATTTTTAACCAAAACATGCATCGCCTTTATGCTTTGCATACCTATAGGTCCATTAAAAGAAGGTGTAATTTTAATTTCATGAAGTTTTGACCAAGTTAAGGTGGTCAAACATACCTAGTTTTTATATATTTTAAAAGTTGTAATAAAAAAATTCATAATTAATTATTTACTTGGAAAAGTCACAAAAAGGGTGCATCACATCTGGACATGAGTCCCTCTACTTATATCTAAGTCCTATAAAAAATATTACCATTTTATTGTGCTTAGGGTGGTTAGATAAACACCTACTTCTTTTCCCAAATTTAAGTACTACCACATTGAAATTTCAAATTTCACTAAATATCTTTTAAAATTGCACCTAGTAGTTTAGAAACTACATTCACTTTCTATGATCTACTCCTACATATTTTTAAAATAATATAGATAACTTATTCAAATTTCCATGTCAGTTGCCTTCAATCCTCTAATTTTTTCTGATTTTTTTTCTAGTTATGGGCTCATTTTTCCAAGGATATCCCCGGACATTCAAGAGGTGGAAGATTTTAAAAGGCAAGAAATTTTACTAGAGGAGGAAGAGGATCTTTTCTAGATCAGAACAATCATATCATGGAGATGATGGAAACTCTTACCAAAGAGGAGGATATGGTGGTTACCAAAATGAGGGTTATAGAAGAGATGATAGAGGACATGAGAAAAGAGTGTTCAAAGGAACTTATTATAAATGTGGTGGAGAAGAAAGGAGAGACAAGTAGGAAGACAAAGAAAAATAGAAGAACAACCTTTGTTGAGGAGGATCATGCTTGATCATCTAATAAACTGAAAGATGGAGAAGTGTTGGTGAATAGGAGAGTATTATTTCAAAGTGAGATGGAGTAGGAGCCATTGTAGAGAAAGAATTTGTTTCAAACTAGATGCAAGGTGGCTGGTAAATGTTGCAAGGTGATTTTTGATAGTGGAAGCTCAGAGAACTTGGTTTCTGAAGAGATGGTGACCAAATTGAAGTTGGAAAGGTTGAAACACCTCAAGCCCTATCAGATACCTTAGATTCAAGATGAGCATAAGATTCTAGTAAGTGAACAATGTTTGGTGAAATTGAAGATAGGAAATTACCATGATGAAGTTTTGTGTGATATCATACCTATGGATATATGCCATGTTTTGTTGGGAAGGCCTTGGTAGTATGATATACTAGCTATTCATGATGGAAAGAATAATATATATGCCATTGTTCCAAATGGGATGAATCAGACTCTATTTCCATTGGAAGATGTTCCTAAAGTTGAGTTTGGTATGAATGTTAGGGTTTTTCTGGTTGATGGAAGGAGATTCCTTGATAGATTGAGACATGAGAATGTGTGTTATGCCTTGGCTCCTAAGAGGGATGAAGACTTGAAGCATGTGGAAGAACACCTGGAAGAGATAAAGGAGTTGTTGACAGAGTATGAGGAGATCATTTCAGATAATGTACTTGATGGATTGCAACCTATGAGAAGTATTAGTCATTGTATGGATCTGATTCTTGGAGCTAGTTTTCCTAATAAAGTAGCACACCAAATGACACCGACGGAGAATGAGGAGTTGAATAGAAAAGTCCAAGAATTTTTGAGGAAGGGTTTGATCAGAGAAAGCTTAAGTCCATGTGCAATACTTGTTGTGTTAGCACCTAAGAAAGATGGAAAATGGAGAATGTGTACAGACTCTAGAGCCATAAACAAGATCACAGTGAAGTAGAAATTTTATTTTCCCTAGATGGATGACATTATGGATTTTTTGAGTGGAGCTAAATACTTTACAAAGATAGATTGAAGAGCGGATATCATCATATAAGAATCAAAGAATGGGATGAGTGAAAGATAACATTCAAGAAAAATGAAGGATTGTATGAGTGGTTAGTGATGCCTTTTGGATTAACAAATGCAATGAGCACTTTCATGAGGTTGATGAACGAAGTGTTGAAGAAATTATTGGGTAAATTTGTAATTGCATATTTGGATGACATCTTGATTTTCAGTAAGAGTAGAGAGGAACATTTGTTGCATTTAAGACAAGTTTTGCAAAAGTTGAGAGAAGAGCAGTTTTTGATAAACATTAAGAAGTGTAGTTTCATGAAGCAAGAATTGGTATATCTGGGGTTTGTGTTATATGTGGATAGATTGAAGATGGATCCTAAGAAAGTGAGAGAAATTGCTAAGTGGCCTACACTAGATAGAATTGGAGAGGTAAGATCATTTCATGGATTGGCTAGTTTCTACTGAAAGTTCATTAGGAATTTCAGTTCTATTTATAGTCCTATGAAAAAAATAATGAGAGGAGATAGCAAAGATTTCTGGTGGACATTTGGAGCAGACCAGAGTTTTGAGTTGTTGAAGCAGAAGGTGACTAAGCAACCTGTGTTGCCTTTACTAGACTTTAGTAAGATATTTCAAGTAGATTGTGATGCAAGTGGAAACACAATTGGAGCAATGTTTAGTCAAGAAGGAAGACCAATAGCTTATTTCGGTGAAAAGTTGAATGATGCTAGGAGAAGATATTCAGTGTATGATCAGGAGTTTTATGCCATAGTTCAAGCCTTGAAGAAGTGGAGACATTATTTTTTGCCTAAGGAGTTTGTGTTGTATATGGATCATTAGGCTTTACAGTATTTGAAAATTCAGGGTAAGTTGAATTAAAGACATATGAGATGGGTAGAATTATTGCAGATCTATACTTTTGTCTTGAAACATAGGAGTGGAAAGTCAAATAGAGTTGCTAATGCCTTGAGTAGGAGAAGGAATTTACTGACAGAGATGAGAGTGGAGGTATTATGCTTTGATGAGTTGAAAAACTTGTATGAGGAAGACCCGGATTTTGTAAAGCCTTGAAGAGCTTGTAAAGAACCAACTTTGGAGAATAAGAGTTAGTGGTTGGATTATTTCATTCATGAACACATGTTCAGAGGGAATTAGTTGTTTATACCCCAGAGTTCAATGAGGGATAACTTGGTGAAAGAAAAACATAGTGGAGGATTGTCAAGACACTTTAGAGTTGATAAGATAGTAGCATTGATAAGTGAGAGTTACTTTTGTTCCCAGGTTCATAAGGATGTTAGGAGATTTGTGCAGAGTTGCAGAATTTTTCAAGTTGCAAAAGAAAGTAGTTAGAATGTTGGATTGTATAAGCCTTTGATAGTTCCAAAGAGACCTTGGGAGGATATCAGTATGTATTTCATACTTGGATTTCCAAAGACACAAAGAGGTAATGATTCCATATTTGTGGTAGTGGATATATTTTCTAAGATGGCACATTCCATACCTTGTAAGAAGACAATAGATGTAGTACATGTAGTAGATTTTTTTTTCAAGGAAGCAATCAAATTGCATGGGTTACCTAAGAGTATTGTTTCAAACAGAGATGTAAAATTTGTTTGTTACTTTTGGAGGACACTTTGGAAGAATTTTAAGATAGATCTAAAGTTCAGTTCTACTTTCCACCCACAAACTAATGGATAGACAGGGGTAGTAAATAGTAGTTTGGGAAATTTGTTGAGATATTTGGTTGTAGAGAAGACTGGAAGTTGGGATTTAGTCCTTGCACAAGCAAAGTTTGCATACAACAATTTAGTGAATAGGAGTATCAAAAAGACACCTTTTGATATTGTTACTGGAGTTCATCCTAGAAGTATATCAAAATTGAGAGACATCAGTATGGAAGATAAAAGGAGTACAGAAGCAAAAGAATTTATTGAACATATGAAGAAAGTGCATACTCAAGTGAGGGAGCAATTGGAAGACATGAACTGAAAGTATAAGGAGAAAGCATATGAAAAGAGGAGACATAAGGAGTTCAAAGTTGGAGATGAAGTGATGGTATATTTGAGGAAGGAGAGATTTCTAGTTGGCACATACAGTAACCTGAAGATAAGGAAGTTTGGACCTTGTAAGATCTTGAGGAAATTTGATTCAGGAAATGCATATGAAGTGGAATTACCGGATGGTATGGGTATATCACCTATATTCAACATTGTAGACCTACATCAATACCATGAGGCAAAATTTAGTGAAGATAGTAAAGTAAAGTTGGAGGACCAGTTTCCTAAGCAACATTCAGATGAGATTGAAGAGATTTTGGATATCAGAGATGGGAGGAAAAATTGTGGAAGGTAGTACAAGGAGTATCTTGTGAAGTGGAAAGGTAGACCAACAGAGGATTCTTCTTGGATTTTTCAGGCTGAGGTAGACCATCTTGGTTTTCCTTTGACCCCAGAAAAGTGAGCGACTCACTTTTCTATAACCCTAGATGTCTGATGCAGGAGCATCCTTGGTTCTTGTAAATCTTCCATCAACCAAAAAAATATTTTCTTTCAGTTTTTATTCTTGTCCTGTTCTTGTCTAGTTCATGTTGGTGGATTCGTCATCTTTGCTCACCAAACCCTATGGATCTTTTTCTACATCATCTACAGGTTCATTTTCCTTGTTCCAAGATTTGATCGTGATTGTATCTTTCTCTGACATGATATTGCTTCTAGATTTAATGTCAGTTTCTTGAACCGACACCAAAATAATTTTCAATCCTAATGGCTAGTTTGATCATTCATGGATCATTCTCATACCTTGCAGATCTCAACAGTGTGATTTTATATGTTCTATGGAGTGTCCCTAATGTTAATTATAGGTCCACACTTCATCCTATGCATTCATTGAGGAGTAATTCAAATTTGAGGCTAGCCTGTTCATGCACATGTTATATTTTCTTTCATTGGAGAATGTAATGATCTTTGGTTGATGCAGATGTTTCTAGACCTTTGAATATGAAATAAAGCTTGTAATGGATCAATACGAAAGTAGTGAATAATAAGTAGATAATCTTGGATTAGATTTGTAAGCTTTTAGCTCGTATATAGGAGCATATTGGAATATTGTATTTCTGAACATCTTGTATCAGGCCTGTGAGCCGATTCTGTAAGCCCAGATGTTGCCAACCTAATTTAACTAAGATATATATCAATGAGAATATTTGCACCTACATTTTCCTCCATATTCCATGTTGCTTTTGTTGTGTTACTCTTGTTGCACAGTCTAGATTGTTCCCTTTGAGGACCCTCCTAACATGGTTGTGCCAAAGGGGGAAGTCATCTAAGGTCATATCACACGATGTTGGTAATCAAGAGGAAGCATCATCCCTTTTCACAGAAGTACCTTTGCCAAGAAGGGTAACCTTTCCAATAGTACAACCTAAGCCAAGATTCTTTAGGCATTTCTTAGGAATGATGGTTTCTAGCAAATCATTGTCATTTTGTCCTAGTTTCTTATTTTTGTTATAGCCCCATCCCTTCATTAGGTGTTATCCTTTATTTTCATCTTCCATGGTAAGAACAAGGATAGGTCATTCATCTTGATATAGTAGTTTAGAGACATCCTCCTCATTAACATCTTTGTTCAAATCCCCCCACTTCGTGAAGGTATTAGCTACCATCTTTATTGTTTTGGCCTCTTTGTTGATAGGTGTGGGTTTCCCATCATATTTTGGAGAAAGAGGCAGCTCTCCCAACACAAAAGTATCCTTCATTAATTTATAGTTTCAACAACCATCATCTTGGATCACTGCTTTGATGTTGAGAATTTTTTTCACAATTAGTATTTTTGTTTCTAAGGTAGATGCAAGGGATGATGGGTCAACAAATGAGGAGGATGGTGTAGGCCCTTCATCCTTTTTAGGGATCTATGTTATTTTTTAAAACTTGGCCGTGAGGTTCTTGCAGCAATAAAAAGGTTCAAGATCTCCATGGATGGTAACTTCTCAGCCCTTAAAAGGAAACTTTACACATTGATGATAGGTCGAAGCTACAACTTTTAGAGCATGGATCCATGGTTGTCCAAGTAGGATGTTGTAGGGGAGATCAAGGTCTAACACTTGGCATCATTTGTCTCTGCAATGACAAGTCCTACTTGGATGGGTAGTGCAATGATGCCTTGTGATACCCACTCTTGGTCATCATATGCTCTGATGGTGGTACTCTTTGCTTTCTCTATAGTATCCTCTGAATAGCCCAAGTTTTTGATCAACTAAAGGGTGCAAATGTTCAAACCAACACCTCCATCTACTAAGACTCTAATAATCTTGTTCTTATGAATAATGACCTCAAGGTGTAAAGGATGATTATGAGACTGTTGTGATGGTAGGTCTTGTTCCAAAAAGGTGAGGAGATGATTAGTGATATGCCCTACCATAGCTTGAAATTGTTTTGTACCAATAGCCTCGGGGATGGATGATGAAGATAAAGCCTTCTCTAATATTTCCCTATGTGTGGGGGATAGCCTCAATAGTTCTAAGATGGAGATCTGTGTGGGAGTCTTCTTAAGTTGATCTAGGAGATTATACTTGCTAGGATTTGATGTAGGCAAAGTAGGTTGTGCCCTAGATTGAGATGGGATTCCTTGGATGGTGACTTTTCCATGTTGCATGGTGACTCCACACTCTGCACTATACCCTTTGATGGTGATGATGGTGATGTCACTATCATAGGAAGTGACTACATTGGAATAGGTATGCTACATGTTCATGTAATCCTTATCTTTTCCAGTGTTGTTCCCTTTTGTATAATCTAGCATAGGGTTCTTGTATATCTTAAGATCTTGGTTGTTAGTTGGTACCTCAACAAATATGTCTTTGCTCTCTATAATATCTTAGACAATATTTTTTAGCCTCATGTAGTTTGATGTCTTGTGTCCTTTGATTTTGTGAAAGTCACAAAGATCATTTTTGTTATACCAAGGTGGTTTATCCTGTGGTTATTGGTAGTTTTCAAATTTAGGAAGTGTTATTAGGTTTGACTCTACCAATTTCTTCATGATAGTACCAATAGGTTCTGACAATGGTGTGTATTTACGTTTCAGATAGTTGGTCTTTTTATGTGTTCGTCTTTGTTGCATTTTGGTGTTGTTGATCTTATTGTTTTGTGATGGTGTTGTTTGTTGCACAGTTGGTTGAGAATTAGCTATTTTATTGTTCTTTGGACTAGGAGTACTTAGGACCACCTTAGCATCCACCATGCCATCACTTGTCACATTCTTGTTCTTATTCTAGACATGAGGCTTGTCATTTGAGCTGGTTGATGGGCAGTTTTCTTTGTAGGCTTAAATTTTTCCCTATGAGATTAGAGCTCTCTTGATGTTAAGGGCTCTAGGAAAAAGCTTGTCATAAGATGTAATGCACTACATCTTCAAGTGGAAGGATAGATCTGGATCTAGATTTTCTATGATGATCCCCACTTTTTGTTCAATGGGATTTAGCCACTTGCTCTTACTAGCTCTTTGCCTCCATCATTGCAAGAAATTGGTGAAAGATTCTCATTTGTTCTATTTGAGAGTATACAATTCTTCTAGGCTTACATCCATGTCAAGATTAAAGGAGAAGTGATCTATGAATTTATTGGTGATTTCTTGGAAGGTTTTGATACTTAGAGGTAATTGAGAAAACCAATCAATGGTTGGGCCTATCAAGCTTCATAGAAAGAGGTGCATCAAATAGGACTCATTGTAGGAAACCTCCATATGCATGATGTTAAACTCTTTGATATGGTCCATAAAACTTCCTCTTCCTTTGTATTTATCAAATTTGGGGACTTCAAAACTGTGAGGGAATGGTACCATTACGATGTATTGATCAAATGGATATGGGCATAGGTTTTGTGTATGGGTCTTCCTCATCTTTCCCATCCAAAGACCCTGCATTTCTTGTGATAACGCCTTAAGTTGCAACGCTACATCATCTTGGGGATTGGGTGGAGGAACATATGTTGTGTATTGTGGCAAGGAAGATGGGTTGTATGTGATATTTTGATATGATGGGGTATTGTATGGTGTGTATGGTGGTGCATGATATTGTGAAGGTGATTGTGGTGTTGATGTATATGTTCCTAATGTGTTCATATTGATGATTTTTTGTTGAGGGCTATAGTAGGAACCTTGTTGTTGTTGTTATTGTTGGGCATACTATTGAGCTAGTAAGGCTTGTTGCTGCTACTATTGTTAAGCTGCTAAGGTTGCTTGTTATTGTTGTTTCTATTGTTGTGATACTAGGGATACTTTTTTTTGCTGTTATTGTGTTGCTAAGGCTAGTTGTTGTTGTTGTACTACTAGGGCTGCTTGTTGTTGTTGCTATTGTTGTGTTACTAAGGCTTCTTATTTTTGTTGCAACTATTGTTGTGCTGGTAAGGCTACTTGTTGTTCTTGTTGTTGTTGTGTTGCTAAGGCTACTTCTTGTTGTTGTTGTTGGATGACTTGCTGATAAACATATTATGCTTGTTGTAAAGCTAAGGCATGTGCTTTCAATGTAGGATCAATTGGTTGTTGAGACATCTGCAATGGGTTTTGGGTGTTGATGTTTTACGTGGATTGTGGGTTGTTGATAAGAGGTTGGGGGCTCCCTTGGTTTAATATTCCCTACAAGATGGTGGATTGGGATGGAGGAATATAAGTTTGAGGTACCATTTGATTTTGCATGACATGGGGGACAATCAAGAAAGATGTTGATGGTGCCATTAGATATTGCGATGGTAATGACACATTAATATCTTGAGTCCATTGATTGAAAAGGTTCCTTTGACCGATGTCTTGGGGATTTCCTTGTGTTAGGGATGGGGAAAAGGTATTACCTTGGTTGATAGGATTCATGACCAAGGGATTTTTTTGATTCGGGTTGATAATGCATGGGATGGATGTGTTTTGTGAAACCAATGGTACAGATGAACCAATGGGGTGATTGGATAAAGATGTCCCTATTTGTGTTAAGGGTTGATTTTGCATAAGGGTATTGGCATGCCCTTGTTGGTCTATTTATGACACTTGGCCTATACTACCTTGTATGATGTTGGGAACACTTATGGTACTTGTGGGGATGGATGAAGATGGGTGACCTTGGTATTTTGAGGTTTTCATGGATTTATAAAGTGTAAGTAGTTTATTTTGATGTAAGGGGTGTTTGGGAATGGTAGGAGTGCCAAATGTTGATTTCCAAGTGGTGTTATGAGATGGATTGGAATTTAGGGTACCCACAAGTGTGTTGCTTTCTAATGGAAGAGTGTGGCCAAAGTCCTTAGCAAGACTAGCTACAATAATAGGAATAGATTTTTGGGTGTGTGCAAGAAGTTGAGTCCACTTTTTGGCCAAAAAGTGGAAGTGTTTTCCCTGATTTTCAGCATTCGACACATTTGACCTTAAAATTTGAAGCACTTAGAGATGGAATCTTCAAAAAAGTCGCTGATCATAAAATGTAGTACTCAAAGTCTAGTTTCCAAATATGTAATTTATTTCAATACCCAGATTGTAAAAATTGAGTTTCAATAGGCATTTCTAAAAACCACTGTTTAAAAGTCATTTTTTTTTACCAAACCATGAACGTGTACGACATCCATATTTTTACCTAAATTATCATATTTTTCAAAATCCTTTTGGGAAAATATTTGTGACTCACTGAAGCTTGTATTCAATATTTTTTTGTAATTTTTTATTGAATTTTTTTTTTTATTAAATTTTGATTAGGCATATTTGTCATTTTGAAAAATCGTTGTGTACGACACGCATAAGATGACCTAAACTTATTATTTTTTGATTTTTTTTTTTTCAAATTGCAAAGAATTGTCTGAAGTTTGTTCTTGTGCAATTCGTTCGTCAAAATGTTATGTTGATCAAAAGTTATTAAAATACTAAAAAAACCTGATAATTCAAGTTTATGGACTAGTTTCATTAGAAATTAATTGAAAAATAGAAAAAATAATTCAATTGCAAAACAAATTACATATTTAGAATATGCATTGTTTCATCTAAAATGGGTTTTAATTTAGTCAGAAAATTCTGCAAAAAAGGTCATCAGCCATATGTCCAAAGTCGGTATTTTTCTTTGACATTGTAAGGGCCTTCAATTTGCAGGTCAAACTAGGTTGAAGGCCTAGGTTCGGACTTCCAATGCTTTTCCCGAACCAAAAACCTTGGAAAAAACCCGACCATGATGCAAAATAAAATTCAAATTTTAAAAAATGAGATCCTGTTTATTAATAAACGAGATCCTGTTTATTAATAAACGGGATCTCGTATTATAATCGGGATCTCGTTCCCATCCGAGGGTAAACCCACAATAGTGGGTTACAATTTTTCGAACAAAGAAAAATAGAAATGCTCATCAAAAAATTTAAAATGGTTTACCCCTTCTAATGAAGGGGGTTCGAATGAACCACCCCCCTTCTAATGAACCCCCCCTTCTAATGAACCCTCCCCCCTTCTAATGAACCCCATTTTGCACCATATAAGGGGGGTTCGAATGAACCCTTCTAATGAAGGCCCTTTTTTACCTTCCCCTCCACCATTTCAAAATTTATGCATTTTTTTGACTATCAAAGCTTGGGAAGGAGGTGCAAATGGAGTCAACTTGATAAACCAAGTTGGATGATTGTAGAGATTGAAACGTGCTTTCCAACAACTATAAATTTAATATATTTTGTTTTTATATTATATTTTATTTTTTAGTTTTACTAAACATAGGTTTTTCACTGAACATCAAGTTTAGTGAAAAATCATTGTGGAAAAATATTAAATTTGAGAAATTTTTTTTTGAAAAATATATACACCCTAGGTATTGGTGTCCTCGTTCTAACAAAAAAAAAATTGAATTTCAATACATACCAAAAAATTTATGCGTGTCGAAGTGTACCTATGTCTAAATTGTAAATGTTTTGACTTCAAAACTTAATTAAAAAAAAAATATTCAACAAAACGTTATGAAACAAAATGAAACCAATAGATACCAATGTTAGCAACCTAAATTAAAAAGAATCAAAATTTTATCCTTTGTAGAAAAAAAGTTATGTGTGTCGAAGTACACATCACTTTTAAAAAATGTTGTTTACTATTAAAAACTAGTTATGAAAGGAGACGCAAAAAAAAAAACAATTTAATTCCAATTTTTAAAAAAAAAATATATTTAAAATCTACAGAAAAAATCTCACAAATTACTAGTTTACATCATTTTCAAATTCCTAATAGTTTACCTACTATAGGTGTTAGAAAGTGAATTTTTTTTTTAAAATGTTGATTTCAGTGTCAAGTTTGGCCAAAAAGTGTAACCCATTATTGTGGGATGACCCCGGGACAGTATTCAGACCGTTGTGAATGGAATGGGATCCCATTTCATAAACGGGATCCCGCTACCTTTACAACGGCTCCAACATTCAATGTCAGTGAACGGGATCCCGATTATAGAGCGGGATCTCGTTTTATAGTAAGCGGGATCCTGTTTTATAAACGGGATCCCGTTCATTTTATTTAAATACACTGTGCAAAATTACTGTGAAGTCTGCAACTTTGCAACTTCACATGTACAGCTGAGAGCACTAAAAATGAATTATTTTTCATAAGTTATTGTATTTATAGGTGGTGAATTTGATTTTTGGTTGATTTTATCAAAGGGGGCATCATCTACACTATTTTTGAAGTGGAATTGTGTTATTTTGTGCTTGTTTGGAGGAACAAAAGGTTTCAATTTGCAATATGGATTGAATTTTTCAAAGGAGGCATGAAGAAAACAATTTTTAAAGTGGAATTGTGGTAGTTTTCTACTTGTTTTGAGGAACACAAGAGGAAGAATTTTGTCCTAATAGGTATTCAAGTTCCAATTTGGATTGAATATTTTGAATTATTTCACTATTAACATTCATTTGTGCTTGAGATTTTATAATTATGGGAGATAAATTTTGTAATAAGAGAAGAAAGACATTGACTCCTCAAGAAGTTGAAGCAAATAGAGAAAAAGAGAGACAAAGAGAAAGAGAAAGAAGAATGAGAATGGAATCAATGAATGATGGTGGAGCAACAATTCAACGACTATTGAAGATGAAAACATTGAAGATGCCATGGTGTAGATCAAGCTAATTTGCAAGGAGTCAATTTGGAGAAGAATATGATTATAAAAACAAGTCCTACTATGTCTTCAAATCCCTCTTTGAATGTTAAGGAGAATGTTTCAATATGCACAAATCCAGTCGTCTTCAAATCCACATGTTAGTGAAATGGTAAATTTGTATGTAGAAGTTTTTGAAGTGGTAGACTTAATGATGTTGACATTGACTATATTGAGAGAATGAAACTTTTATAGAATTTGTTGAAAACAAAAAAGAAAAATCTTTTGTTTTAAATGAAAATCAAAATGATCATTTTCTTGAAAATGAAAATAAAACCTATATTTTGATGAAAATGAAAATGAAAATGAAAACCATTTTGTTGATGAAATGAAAATAAAACCCATTTTATTGATGAAAATGAAGATGAAAATGAAAATGAAAAACCGCTTTGTTTATTGAAAATGAAATTGAGAACCGCTTTGTTGATGAAAATGAAAATGAAAAACCTGCTTTTGTTGATGAAAATGAAAAATGAAACCGCTTTGTTGATGAAAATGAAGATGAAAATGTAAAATGAAAAATGAAGATGAAGATGAAAATGAAGATGAAAATCTAGAATGTGATGTTGAATTTAATGAAATAATTTTTTTAAAATTGGTATGGTGTTTTCGACAATCTTCCCGTCAAATTTCTTGGAGGAAAATAAGAACACATGTGAATAGAATATACAAAAAATAATTTTATCATAAAACCTTGCATTTCAATGTCAACTAATGATGGAATTGATGAGAATGCAAAAAATGAGGAAAATAACGAAAAGGTTAGGGTTTTTTGTTAAACCAAGAAGAAAAGATCAATCATGTTCATGCTATGTGACATCATTAAGTAAAAGCATTCAATCTATTGGGAAAAATAGTCGATCCAAAGATAAAAACGCAGCAAGAAGAGCTATAACTACTGCTATAGATAATAAAACAACTTTGAATAAAAGAATGGTAAGCAATATTAGTGAAGTTTTAAAAATACATCCTAAAACATTACTAAGAGCGGCAAAAAGAAGAGAAAGTATAGAAAATGATCCTATCAATCAATGTTGGAGTTTCAGTGGATGACTACCGAGGTCTGATATAAAATTGAATGTTGGAAATTAAATCTTGATCTAAAAAATATTGGCATGATAATACTAGGGTTTCATCTAATGCTAGAGATGTTTTAAAATTAAGGGTGGGGTCCAAAGTTTGCGATCCTCACCCAAAACACCCATTAGATACAACACAAATTGAATTTTATAGAAAATTTTGTAGCGATTCAGTGTTACCTGGTAATATTAAAATAAGTCAAAGGTCTTTTGAAAAATGTAAACCCTGGTATGTAAAAAATTAATAAGCAACGAATATCTTGTTGTAAAATACATGTTCAATTTCGTTATTTTTATGATGTTTTTCGATATATACATTGTACCTTGCATACTAACATGATTATACAGGATTGTGGTATTGATATGCCACCTGAAGCAATAAGAGAGTTTATTTCAGGTTTGTTTTGTAAAAAATCTAATGATAAATTATTTTATTTAAGTTCTTGTATTTCTCGGGATGCCTACTAACTAATAAAATCTTTCATTTTTAAGAATTTCTATAAAAGTGTTGACTGTGATTTTCCATGATGTAGGTCGTGGTGGTGTTTTAATACATATATTCCCATACAAACCCCTTTCCATGTATTATCAACTCTCCTATATAATAGACACCTTCCTAGATTTAAATTTCATATGATATATATGTACCCAAGTGTTTCCAATTGGAATTGCTATAATTATACTTTTATGGAATTCTAGATATTCAAAATAGTTTTCATAAATCTACCAACTAGACCCATTCTTGACAATGAACCTACATAATTTTAGGTATTTCCAATGAAAGATTAGGGTCTAGGGTTCATAAATTTCAAATGCTTTAGTGTTATGGGTTTAGATTTTACAGTTTAGGGTCTAGGGTTTAGCAAACTTAGGGTGAAGTTTGGGTGGCCCTTGGCTTAATTTAGACTTGCAAGTTAGTGTCAATTGGAATCAATTGTACGTGTTTAGATTTACGAATTTGCTAACTAAATTTGCAAACAAACATCAAGATAAAATTTATGAATTTTAACTATTCTTTAACATATTGATTTCTAATCTAATTATAATTTAATATTGAAACTAAAGTTTAATATATATCATTTTTTCTATACAAAGCAAATAAAAATGTAAAACATTTAAGCAATGCAAATGAATTTTTTTTAGCTCGAAATTACCTACTTTTCAAAATCAAAATGATTTGTTTGATTTCAATTTAGGGTTTCAATTTCTAAGCAATTAGGGTTTTTAATGCAATTTTTCGTTTCAATTCAAACTAGGGTTTTTAAATTCAATTTTTTTCGCTTGATTTGAATTCAAGGTTTCAAAAAGCTTGATTAGGGTTTCTAAATGCAATTGTTTTATTTCATTTCGATTTCTAGGTTTTGAAATGCAATTTTTTGTTTTGTTTCAAATTGTGGCTTTTAAAAATCAATTTTTTGGGTTTAATCGAACAATTTAGGTTTCAAAAGTTAAATTTTGTTTCTAAAACACAATTCAAGGTTCATTTTTTCATTTTTATTAAAAAACATTTAGGTTTCATTGCATTTTTTTGTCTATTTTTACAATTATTCAATTCTACTATAACAGTTAAAAAAATGCTTAGAACATGAAATAAATTAAAAAAAACATGCTAAATTAACTTTTTTTTTTCAAAATTTCAATTCAAAATAGAAAAATGCAAAAAGATAGCTCATGTAGGTGGGTACCTATTGCTAATCGTGGGGGTCGCTGTCACCAATACTCGGGGTCCCGTCCACTGAGCAGTGAAATCTATTTTTTTTTTAAATAAATATCAATATAAAATAGGATCCCGATTTATAAAAAATGGGATCTCAATTTATAGAAATCGGGATCCCATTTTTAATAAATCGGGATCTTGTTTTTTATAAATCGGGATCCTGTTCTGTTTCCATTGGTTCGGAATCCTATGGGAAATGGGATCCCAAGTTTTGAAAAGCGGGATCCCATTTCGTCTCAGGCTCGAGATCCCGAACCATAACAGGATCCTGATTTTTAAAAATTGGGATCCCGTTTATTTAAATCGGGATCCCGTTTCCTCAATGTCGATTTCAATTTTTTGGTTAAGGAAAAAAACTTCCACGTTTCGTGGACTCAACTTTGTGCACTTACCCTTTTGATTTAGCCCTAGCGATGGAGTTTTTAAACCTTGTGTCAAAGGTTGTGCAACAAAAGATGGGGAAATTGGAGCCACATTTTCTAAGGCTTGATTTTCTTGTTTGTACTCCATGATTTCTTCCTTAGTAAGTTCAAATGGGTTGTTTGTAACATCTTCTATCTCATATGGCATTGATGGAGAGGAGGGTTGTTTTGATGAGGTAACTTGACTTATTGGATCAAATTCTTGAGGATTGGGATCACTTGAGGTAAATGTGACTTTAGTTTTCTCCATGATTCTCTTGTGTTGTGATCTTGTCTTTACCATAAATTTTGGGTCACTTATGGGAGAGTGGTGTTGACATTTATAATGTTTAAACTCTCTAGTTGACTCAAATCTAGGTAAAAGGGATGCTCTAAGTCTTTTTAGAGAAATGGTGGTAATGGGAGATGAAAAGGTGAATTATGTTGGGAGTGATCTTTGCAAACATTTTGGGACAACACTTTTTACTTAAGTTTGATGTCTTGATGTTTGGATAAAGGATGTTTATGAACTTGTGAATCTTTAGGGTAGACTTGTCAGCTTCAAGATAAACTAGTCCAAAGATGATAACTAACTTAACAAAGTGTATGGAAAAGGATTCATTTCACATACAAAGTAGCTAAGTTAGGGTTTGGGTTGATAGATGTCTAAATCCAAAGAGTTGGTGTATTCAAAATTTTGCAATGTTTGGTGAAGTGACAGATGGGTTTTGATGAAGGGGTGGATAAAATTTGACCTAATGTTCACCTAGAGTGAACCTTTTTTTTCCAAGACAAAGGTAGTGAGAAAGATGCTAGATCTCTAGAAGTAACTCAATCCAAAAGACCAGATTTTGACTTAAATGAGGGGTTCATATTGAGCATACATGTCTAGATCATTCATTTAAACACGTTTATAAAAATTCCTTACAAAAATGTTCATGTTGCAGTAGAGAGACACAAGGTGTCTCTTGATAGATTTTTCACTATGATTCCTAAGTTTGTAGTGACAACATGTAGACCTTCTCTTGGGGATTTTTTTTTTGTAAGATATCATTTAGAGAAGCCTAAGATTATGAAAAAGAGGATGTTTATTGCCATACAAAAAGTGGCAATATGGGCCATTCGACCATAATATTGTCTTGTTCCTCTTGTTTGTCTAAGATGTTCTTTGTGTTTCTCCACTAACTTGGTGTTTCCTTTGTTTCAAAAGTGAAGCTTCTCAAAGTGCTAATTATATCCATTTTTTCTCCCTCTATTAGTTCAAAGTTTGGTTGAATGATAGCAAGCATAAGTTTAGGTTGTTTAAATGAGAGTGATCAGACACCAAATGGTCACGTGGGGTTCAATTTTTCAATTTATCTTGCTTAAATGAATTTATTTTTACCACAAACACTTTGTCTTGCTTAAGTTCAAACTAAATATCTATGTTAAAAATATCATCAATTTCACAAAGTCCATTTTGTGAGAAAGGATGAAGTTAGGGGCATAGTTACCTAGATTATCTTTGGGACTTGTATGCATTGAGATGTAAACCAAAATATTTAGAAGTCTCTAAGAATAAATCCTTAGGACAAGCATCAATATCACTTGGATTTTTAAAAGGGTATCCATACTTAGACCAAAGGGTTAGAAATTTTGAAATATTTTTTGTTGTTTGTTTACAATTGTTTTGGAACCAAGCAAGTGTTAAACTGACTCTCAAGAATTTACAATCCTAGATAGAGTGGGTGTGTACTTAGTAGGCTTACCACCATCAAAAATATGATTAATCTATGAAGATGAAATAGACAAATAGGCTATGTCAAGGAAATGTAACATCTTGGCATGCCAAGCAAAGGAATCCCTTCCCCATTTTCTTCATTGCCTCAATCAAAACTAGACATGGTAAGCATCTTCTTGGAGTCGTGCTACTCCAATGCACTACCTTAAAATATGTTTTGGATTTGGACTTGGTTAGCCACTATAAATAAGGATTTTAATGACCATATTTGAGATAAACTAGTTCCATACACATGGTAATTCACTCAATTAAGAGGCCTCCCAACTCTTTGAAATATGTAAGGGTTTTAATGCATCACAAGGATACTAAGGGAAACATTCGTTGATATGGGACAACCACAACCAATCGATAAATGAATTTAGTCACAACTAATTATTTATATAGAAGATTGATTACTTATATAGCACCAAAATGTGGCTAATGACATAGTATAGGTTGAATACACTTGATCCATGAGGATTCGAAGATTAATCAAGCCACTATGCATCAATCCCAATAAGATCATTCAATGCAAACTAAACTAAGAATCCATTAAAACTAATGTATTAAAATACAAAAGCTTCAGAAACACCTATTCTAATCCATTGAAACTTATCCTATTGGGGGAGTGGTGTTGCATTGATGTGGAATGGTAACCCTTTCCCAATCCCATGCATAAATGAGCTTATTTCGATCGATTCCATTGAAGAAAATCGACGAAACCAATGAGAGATGTGTATGAAAACATGATTTAAAATCTAAATTAACATGATAAAAGCTATTCTAACATGATATATGTGAAGATGATTGATATGGGTATATGCAAAGCTATTATAAATGAAGTTTAAGCTAAAAAAATTAAAACCATATTTATGAAATACACTAAATGGATTCATCTAGATGTTACCATGGAAGCCATTAATGGAAGATAAGCTAATATAATGCAAGAAATTAACCTAAAATTCTTTCTAAAACATGAAATATGAGTACAAGATGAGAGTGATTTTAAGAACATAAGTTTGCTCTTAAAAGATGGATCCATTTGTCTTCAAATAGTTACCTATTTATAGGAGGAAAAATGAGAAATAAAGGGATAAGATTGAAAAAAAAAGCAATGGTCGAAAAGGAAGAAAGATGGAGGCATGGATCATGGATTCCCATCAAGGGTTGAAGAGGCAAGATGATATTTAATCAAGGGTGCACATTCATCCAAACAAACACACTTTCAAAACTTGCACAAGAAGTCTTGTTGAAACTTTGTTTCAAAAAGGAATATTCCCTTTTTCAAATGAGTGAAGAAAGAGAATATTCTTGAAGAATATTATCATGGGTGAGGAAAATTAGATATTTAGTTAATTAAAACCAAATTAAATTATGCAAGGGAATATTCCATGGGAATATTCCCTTTTTGGAGGAATGTGCAAAGGAAGAATATTCCCTTGCAAGTGGGAGGATTAGTAGTTTGATAATTAAATAAGGTTTCAATTATGAAAATTAGGGGAATTAAATGATATTCATTAAATAAATTATTTAATGAACAAGGGGAAAGTGATATGATATTTAATTAAATAGCTTAGGGTTATTTAATTAAATAAGTGGACTAAGGGTTTTAATTAAATATTTTGTATTATTTAATTAAACAAGACAAAATGTTAGCATGAAAGGGGATGAATCCACCTAATTAGGTCAATCGGGTTAATAGATGAAAATGATGTGATTAATTAAATAGCTAAGCTAATTTAATCAATCAAGTGAAAGGAGGATGGGTTTTAGGATGAAACGATGTTAGTATATTAGATTCGAGTGTATGATATCATTCAGGACATTTTTAAGTTCTATAGTGGGTGCTTAAAATGGTTAAAGATTGTTGAATTTAGTATCCCAAATGCAACAAATCCTTACAAATTGATTTGAGGGAATTAGTTTGTATAAGTTTAAATTGATCAATGATAATTTTTCCTATGCAAGTTTATTTTAATTGATATCCTATGATAGTTATACTTCTTGAAAGAATTTACTTGTATCGAAATAGTTTATAAGGTTACTTATTAGGTATATTTCATGTAGGGTTAAATGTATTTAAAATTCAAGAGGGTCTTCCTTAAATGAAAGATCACTTTAAGTTGAAACTTTTTTGGAGATACAAATTTAGGTCGCATGGATATTGATGATTTTAGAGAAAGAATGTTTGGAAGAAATCCCTCTCTTATTATCAAGAAGCTGGTTAGCAATGGAATTGCATAAGATTTTTTCTTTATTCAATGTCAAAAGTTGATTATGGAATGTTGGAATTTCTACATGGTGGATTCTAAAAATATTGTTGTATTTGATGGAAGAGTTAAAGTATATTTATCTATTACAACAATCACTAAAGAATTTGGAGTCCTTTCCTAACCCACCATGCTTAATGTGACTACAAACCATTGTGGAAAGGTTTACAATAGATGACCTAATATTTTTTTTAAAATCATCACAAAAAATGGAGTAAGAAACTAAGGGTGGTAGTGTCTAAGATGCCCAAGAACAAGTTTAGAAGTGATTTCATCACAAAGATTAATGACATGGTAACTCTTTTGAGAAGAATGTTGGGATTGAATTTTTCCTCCACTTTTGATGATTGGATGTTTTATTTTATTTAAGAAATAATAAATGGGATAAGAAGATCCACTAGGAAAATATAATTAGTGATAGCATCCACAACCAATTTATGATGTTACAAGACACATATTTTTTTTCATATGACAACATATGTAGTGTATATGATGGCAATGAATTTTAGATACCAAGGGATAACTTGTGTGGGTAATGTCAGCAGTCCCCTAGGATAGTTCAAGGTATACTATTGTTACCATCAATTGCAATTGAAAATTCCTCATCTCATTATAAGAGAGTAAATGTTGATTTTACAATGTACATCACAAGAATATTGTAGGGAGACCTGGCTAAAAGATTGTCAAATGAAGACATGTGACTAGTTAGGATCTTTGATTGGTATAAGCAGTTTCTAAGGTTTGCTTATATAAGGATAGAAGGATTCTCTATGGCACCATATATGCTCCAAAAATATCCTACTAATAGAATAATGTTTCTTCATGTGACTAGACAGTTGTGTCCCTCAAATGAATTATTATAATATAAGCATCAAGTTATTGTCCCTTATCCACTTTTTGTATGAAAAGGATCATTTTCTTGTCCTTCCTCTCAATCTATAAAAGTATTTAATGTGGAGATGTAATTTTATTAAATTTGGTGTTTCACCATGCTAGAAACCATTTTGACCCTTATAATAAGTCAAGATAATATTAGGAGACAATATAGACACAAAGGGAATATTAAAAATTATTGAACTAATTGTCTAAATGAGCATGAGGTAAGGAAAATTTTCTACTGAAGGCTTCCCATAGAGGATATTAGGAAGTTCAAAGTCTTGATGGTCCTTGACCAAGTGGTAGAAAATGGAGAATTAATTCAACAAAATAATTTAGGGTTGTATTTTATGAACCAATTCCTCTTCAATATTTATATAAGGAGGAGATAAAAAATCTTGATGAAATAAAGGATCTAGTGCTCAAATATACTAAAAGATGGGTTGAAATACAAGCTTTTAAATTGATGGAAAAAAATGTTTCACTAATATATAACCTAATGGAGGAAGATGAATCAAAATCTTTTGAAGTTCAAACTCTTCCAAAGATGAATATAAGGAGAATACTAAAGGATATGCAACTTCATCTTTCAATAAAAAGAGCAAAGATAAGGGAAAGAAACTCAAAGGTAGTTAATTGCCTACACAAGGGTCAATAAAAGAAAGGGTGATCAGACCAAGGGAATCAATAAGCAAGTTCCTAAGAAATATAAGAAGAGTAAGAAAGAAGCATCAAAGAAGAAACCTCTAGCCACTTCTTCTCCACCCCAAGATACAACTCCCCCTTCTACCACACCTCCAACTCATGACCCCATAACTTCCCCACATAATTCTAGTCTCCACTCAACACAAGAAGTGACTTCCACTATCCTGGATGTTGCATCAACGACTATAACTACAACATTAAATATTGTAGTTTCCACCATTGTTACTTTAATTCCCTCTTCATCCATCTCAATTTTTCAATTGAAATGTATATGATGAAAATATAGTTGTTTCTACTGATGAATTATGTGAATTAAATTATTAGAATAATTATGTGTATTAATTGCATGTGTAGATAGTGTTTTCACGCATTATTCTTCTTGGTCTCATTTCCTCAAACATTTGAAAATTTGTGTGTCAATGGTTGTGTGAAATATTAATCAAGAAAGGGTAATTTTATGGAAATTTTTCTTCTCAATAGAGTTAGATTTGACATTATCATAAAAGAGCTCATTTATCTTCCTCTTATCTCTTTATATTTTATATTTTTTACTTTTGATTATAATAAGATTAAATTTAGGACAAACTTGCAACATTTTTATAAATATAAATATTTAATGATTGTAAGTGGTTAATCATTGTTAATTTCTTAGTTTAAAGTGATACATATATGCAATGAAATGAAAGTCAAACCTTGAATGCTTAATCTAAAATATTTATCTTCTTATGCAATAAACAACACTCTTGTTTGATTTCACTAGTACACATCATAGACCTCTTGAATTAGAGCAACATTACAATGATTGTCAAGTTAACTTGCATGCTCATGAACTTTGGATATAGAACTCACAGAGGTTTTATCTCCTTTTAGGAGCAATAGAATTGCATTGTTTTAGCTAAGTTGGTGAGTGCTAAACCACCCATCAATAAGAACTAGAATAAGAAAAATTGGGTACAAAAATGACAACATATCACCTAAGGGAATGAGCAAGGAAATGAGAAAGAAAGTAGGAGATGCAATAAATAGGGTTAGAGAGGAATACTTGCCCCTAAATTATTGTCCCTAGAAGGTGAAAAAAATCCTTTAACCACCAACATTAAATAGTATATTCAAAGAAAAGGATGAGGAATCAGAAGGGGCAGTTTGGTCATTCTTTTATGAATGTTGCAAAATTAATAAAAAAGAACATGACTAAATATGCAATCATTGTCAATAATTATATGAGAGCCCGACAACATTGACATAAGAAGAAGAGGAAAAGTAATAGAATTTTATGCTATGATGTATAGAGAAAAGGAAAGAAAAATAAATAGAAACCTATTAAAGTAAGAAGCCAATTAGAAAGAGATGTATAAATAAAAGATAGAAAATAACTTTCTCAAAATAGCTATTTTTAATTAATTTGTTACATAAATAAATAAACACAAAGAAATATATTTCTTGAAATAATTTAAATTAAAAATTAAAAATATATATTATTAATTTAATAATGAAATTATTAAATTTAATTCAGAGTGGACAACGAAATTTAGAAGCAGCTACTCTATTCATGTGTGCATGAATATATTGGATACATTTACTTGATCTTAAATTTTCTTTATTAAACTCTTCTTTTAAAAAGGTCGTCCGTCGAGACAATAATAACATTATATCATATTTGTGTTAGATATTCCCATCACCACAATGTCCATAGTCGGTAAAATGTCCTTTTCTACAATTTTTATTCAAAACCAGAACAAAAGATGGCTATGGTTTTCTACGTTTCTCAGGTAGCAATCTAACTTTCTACATTCAAATACGAACTGGCTTACGTTCAAAGATTGATTGGTCATACTTATTGACCATTAAGGCTCAGTTAGTTCATACTTATCAATCGTTCAAAGCAGACTCAGTTCATCGTTTGTTATAAATCTTGTCCAGGGGGCGCACACAGTCCAGAGCACACTTTTTATTCATTACATCTACCCAGTTTTACTTGATGGGCAGCTGTTTATCTTGCCAAGTAACTCATCCGACCGCCAAGCTCCAAAATATAGTAGAATGCTAATTGCTAGACTACTCATCCATCTCGTATCAAGTTTGATGCATTAGACAACAATGTTGAGGTAATGTGAGAGGGAAAACTTACCCATGGGAGGTCCAAGAGTTGTTCATGACCTGATACCACACACAACACCTCCTACACCTCCTACAATTTAATGCAGTCTATATGGATTGAATCAATTGTAATATCAATTGGGGTCTCCCAATTTTTAACCGGCAAGAATAATCACCTATTCAAAAGAGTAGCTAGTGTGATCTTGATTCTCCTCCAAGTGAAACACTAGCACCTATAAAGAACAAAACAAAATCAGCGAAAGAAGTGAAATCTTATCAAATCTGTAATTTATTATCATTTCTTGTGTGAAGCATAATTCCTTCTTTTTTGAGGCATCATCAACACAAAACATGAGAGAGCCATTGCAGATGTTGGTTGGATTGATGTCTATCTTTATGCAAAGTACCTTGAAGGATAGAAAAGGTACGATAATTAAATGGTCTAATGTACCTTAATCATTATCAATATCTATTCACAATAAATTTCACTCACTTTTGATCAAAACTTATAAATTCACTAAGTAACTTAATCATTATCATTTAGAATTTGATATTTTTGCCACTTGTCTATGATTTTTATTCACATACAAGTTTAATTCATCACAATAATATTTTATTAGTTTGAATACAAGTTTTTAAATTCATCAAAAAAAATATTTTATTGGTTTGCATACAAGTTTAATTCACCAATGAAAATATTTTATTGGTTTGAATACAAGTTTAAGCCATCAATAAAAATATTTTTATTAGTTTGCATACAAGTTTAATTTGTCAACAAATTTAAATTTTATCAGTTTGAATAAAAGTATAATTCGCCAAAATTTTCTACAAAATTGTAGTGATTAAAGATATTTGTCAATAGAATTAATATTTTTTCCCAAAAAATTTAAATATTTGCCAATAGAATTAATATTTTTTTGGAGAAATAACACAAGATTCATCAAGTTTTATATCTTTTTCTTGGGGGCTTTCTTAAATTTATCCATGTCTAAAAGGTAAGGTTCTATATTCAAGTCGTTAGTAATTGGCAAAGATAACTATTAGGAAATGTTGATTTCTTTGATAGTTTTCAAGTTGTGCTCAATTTTTACAATTACAAAAGATGAAACATTAAAATAGATTATTAAATAAAACCCTATTTTAAATTAACATAATCAATAAATTTATAATATTATTGACATATAATAACAATTTAGTCAATTCAATTTAGGGACTAAATAATATTGTGCATATGGTAGGAAAAGAAATAAAAATAAAAAACCACACATGTTTATTTATTCTCATGAGAACAAGCAAGAAAAAATAAATAAAAAGAGAAAAAATTGAACTCCATTATGTGAACCATTTATAAATGAAGTTCATTTACATATGCATTCAAGTTATGGATGGCTTGACTCATATAGAATTTACAACAAAAAAGTAAATTTAATTTTAACTTGAATTAAATCTACATCATTTTTTATTTTCTTTGAAATGTATTATTTTAAAATCATAAAACAATTAAGAGTGTGGTCTAGTAATGTGAGAAATTAGGACATAAATAGAAGGTGCATTACTATATATACTCTTATTCATTAAATTGTGATTTTATTTATTTTAATTTAAAACAAGTAAATCAAAATATTAAAAATAAATAATATTGAATGCATTACTTACAATTAAAGCTCAATGACATCTCTTGATCTTCTTTGCGTAATTCAACATTTTTTTGAAACGCTCTATAATTATGAATTTATATTGATAATAGATTAATAAAAATATTGAAAATAAAATTATAAAACCATGAATAATAGCCATTACTTTTTAAATCTTATAAGAAAAAATATCGTAAATTTATTATTAAATTAAAAATAACTTTCTTAATTATATTAAAATAGTATTCAAGATAATCTTAAGGCATTCTCAAACTGAAAAACCATTTTTCCTATTTCTATACTAAATATTCTACATTAATATATATCTATAATAAATATTATAAAATAATATATATTATAAATTAGAATATTTAGCCGATAGGTTACATATAGTGTGAGATTTGAGCATGAAACAAGTCTCATGCCTGCAAACAATTGTTGAGTTGCCGAAAATAAATTTCAATTGTCATTTAATGGTAAATGAGTAACTGTTTAATACTAAAATCCTTCAAAATATCAAATGAAAGCCTCTAAAATCTCATTTATCATATAAAAGCCAAATACATATTGATTTTCCAATGAATAGGAACATTCTATTTCCATTTGTAGTGTTTTTTTTTCCAATTTGATGACAACTTTCCTTTTTCATTTGCTTTCCTTTATGTTTTAAATTTGTATACAAATATTTCAAAATCAAATAATACCTAATTTCTTTAAGAAAAAATTATTTAACACTAGCCACATATAACTATAACTTATAACACATAACATCCATAAACATCCATGCACAAACATATACTGTTTAACATATTAACATACATATAATTGTGATATTGCTGGATTCAATCGTGTAATTTTACGAATCAAACTCATTGACCTATATTTCATACATATAATTTTCTATCACGTAATCTTTGAACTCGTAGTATATTTATTAAGATTCTCCGGGGCAATTCTCCCTGGTAAGGCATGCGAAGACAGTTAATAATTTGCCCATTTGTGGTAGTCTCAGTAATCAAAGGCTTCCGGAATTGGGCTGAGCTTTACTTTCACGAGTCACTGTAATCATCAATTGTCGTCGCTCTGAATGTGGAATTTAATGTTGGGGACTCCTTCAAATGATTGAATCCTTCCAGAATTCGGCACACGTCCATGTTATGCTCCACCTCAGGCGTTATTTTACAACGCCGACACTTTCTGCTGCTGTTCTTGTTCTGCTTTCGTTGCAATGCAGCAGCTGCCTTTACGGCCAAGGCAGCCATGTCTGAGGGGGCCAGAGGGATTTGCAACTTTTCCTGAGGCAGAAGAAAATAGAGGTTACCCACTTGCAATTGATGCCCTGCAGAAAGAGGGACTAAATACTGATCAAAATCCATGGAATCAGAATGGGATACGAAGAATCCCGGTCTCTCTCTTATAACTTCTGCTACTTTTACAGGCTCTGAATATTCCCATAGCCCGCCATCACCTAATATCAGCTTTGCAGTCGGATGAGCTACATGGCAAGATAAACAGCTGCCCATCAAATAAAATTGGGTAGATGTAATGAATAAAAATTGTGGTCTGGACTTTGTGACCCCCCTGGATAAGATTAATAAGAAAGGATGAACTGAGTCTATTTTCCACGGTCAGTCTATTGACGTATATATGCCTATCCTGGTGATAGCGTTGTTATTGTCTGGAGTGACTTCTTCTAAAGAAGAGTTTAATACAGACAGACTTTTTCTGAAGAAGAGTTTAATACAGTCGAATCCCTAAACATGTCAAATTCTTATTATAGATATGAAAATTGTATTTAAAAAATAATTGGCTATTAGAGTTCACTTTTTCATTGGATTCTCATGTGAGTAGAGTAGACGTAAGGTTAAATACTTCAATCAATAAAACTCATATCGAAAATCATTACTCTAGAAGTCAATATACCTATACCCAAAATCAATGACATTTCAAATAATATTAATTGCATTTTATGGTAAGGTATGGCATTGACAAAATGTGAAGATAAAGATTTTGTTTAAATCAGCATGCAAGTGATCGCTGATCTTGATGTCTATTTGTTTTTTTCTTATCAATAGAGTTTGTAATTTTGATTTTTACATGTTTTGTTGATTTGTTGTTATAGATTTTTTTTTAACATTTAACAAAAAAACCACTCTTTTGTATGCTTTCATCTACATCCATAGCATTTTTGAAAGGTCGTTTTAGTGAAGGCAAAGTCAATGTTGGTAAAGGTTGTGGAATTTTTCTTTACATCTACCAATTGCATTTCCTCAAACATTTTTCCATATTGTTTGGTAAGAAAAATCGTATTGAGGTTCCTTTTTTATGTAAAGAGGGAACTTGCAATTTTAAAATCTATGAAAATCACCCTCCCTTTATTCTTTTGTGTATGTGCATATCATGTTTTGAAGTGCATTTTGGTAGATGCAAAGAAAATTCTATAAAAACTTGTGGAATTTGGTTTTAGATGTGCCAAATATGTTTCCATCAAAATTTCTAAAGCATTTTCAACAAGTACATTTTATGAACACCTAATATCATGGCAATCAAGTAGAGCATATCTCTAAGGTAGTCTATCCAATGCATTGTCTTTGTTGATACTATTATTTCCTTGTGACATGGCTTTCATATAATGTGCATCTCCTTATAATGTTTGTCATCAATGTGGATGAAATTTGTATAGGACATTTTTTCCTAGTTTAATTTGGCAAATTCATCCCACTAGTATAATGTTCAAGATCGTATTTCTTAATCAAATTTGAAGAAAATATTTTGATGTATTGAAGCTTATTGATAATGAAAGACACCTACCAAGATAAGTTAATGCATCTCTAATTATATAAATCCACCTTTTCTTAAAATATTTTTATCTCTTGCAACTTAATTCTATTTTTTTTATGGGTTAAGAAATATTGTTGTAGAATTAAACATGGTTCATGGTAAACATACTCAAATGTCCACATGAATAGATTTTTGCAAGGACTACCATTAGTTTTGTAGAAGACATCTGCTATGCCTTCTTAATTCACTTCCCAATTATTTCCTTGTCAACCAAATTGATCTTGTCTATTATAATCTTGATAACTAACTACACAATCTTATCTTCATCTTGTCATTCTCATTTTGGCAAGAGTAAAGTCAATTTCAAATTATAACTAAAAATCTCATCTTCTTTATGTTAATCATGGATCTTGTCCTCTATAATCTTGTTAGTTACCTAGACAATCCAATATTTATCTTCTCAATTTTATTTTGGCAAGGGTAAAGTGGATTCCATATTAAGATAATAACAATGATAATTTTCACCTGAGACGTTACATAAATTCTACTCTAAATTATTTTTTCATTGTCAAACTGCACACAATGGCATTCCTTATTCCTAGCATTGTGACCATGGATAAAACATGAATCCCAATGTAATTGAATTATCTAGATTAGAACTAGTAACCAAGGTTTATAGTAATCTTTTCATACATATCAAATGAGTGTATCTCCTTTATTCTAGCCTTAATAATTGTTTTTGGATTTAAAAATATATTTTGCATTACATTTTGTTTAATTTGATGGCCTCACTTCCATAACAATCTTTGTGTTGTTCCTTTTGTTGGCATTGGTTTCCATTAATGTCAACACTTGGGGAGATTGTTGCACATGTGTTTGGAATTGGTTGTCATTGATGTTAACACTTAGTTAGGGTTGTCATTGATGTCATGCTAATAGTTTTGTTGATGTTCATGATTGGATGTAGTCATGCCTTGTTTGGATGAGTTGTTGATGTTCATGCTTGGATGTAGTCATGCCTTGTTTGGATGAGTTGCCCATGTTCATGGTTGGATGTAGTCATGACTTGTTTGGATGAGTTGTTGATATTCATGGTTGGATGTCATGCCTTGTTTGATCAAAATTACAATTTTATTCTGTATGGTTGCTAACATTAGAGATGATATCAAGATGATATATTAAGATGAGGATTAGAAGCATTAAGATGAGGATTAAAAGTAATGTTGAAGTTGGAGAGATGTTGTTGATGATCTCTAGTACATGTTGTATGCTCTCTCCTAGTGTTCTTGTGAAATTATGTGTTACTACAAGTAAGTTCTAGTCTCCACAAGTTGGTGAAAGTTTCCACTTCAGGAAGTTGCTTTGAAAACTATTTGGGAGAATGCTCTATATTCCTCCACTATTGAAGATTTGATCTTGTAGTTTAGGATTCAGTGTTCATGTTCTTTGGATGATGCACTCCTATATTTTTAGGTCACTAGTGTTGTCGAGGAGGTTTTTCGTATTTGTAGTTGAAATGTGGGGAAAGTGATCTCTGAGGTTTTATGTGTGGTAATAAAACTCAGGAATCTTAATAGGTACCTTTCCCTAGGGATTTCATTAGGAAAGAGATCACAAGGTGTAAATATTGACTTTCAACCTCAATGGTGAGTCAATCAAATCTAGATCTTAGTCCTTAGGACAATAGGAAAGATCTTAAACTAAACTCAAATGATTTGAAACACTTAAACTAAATGAAAAATAAGACCTAATACTTAAAATATAGATTCTTGAATGTACAGAAATTGAAATGATAGTTTTTAGGAAAATTTGAGAAGGGTTTGATGGCATGCACCTATCACCAAAAGTTGTTTCTGAGAGCTTTCGAGAGACTTGTTCACCCCTGGGAAAATGGGTCCTTGTCAGGGCTTCTAAAATAACTTTTGACAGACCTTTGATGTTGGATCTTGGCTTATGTTTGACACAAGTCTCACTGTTGGAAAGTCAGAAATAAAATTTGCAACTTAGTTTTCGTGGCTTGAAAACAATGATGACAACTTGTGTAACAATACAAAATTGATCCTTCAAGATCTCTTCAATGATTCTTCATCAACCTATAATCTGCACATACATAAAGAGGAAAAAAAAATGTTTGTATGGGGGTTTTCCTTGGTCAAACCCTAAGTTTGGTCATTAAACCTTGATAGAAAGATAATAAAAAAGGAGAAGGAAATAATGGCTGAACAATGCTTGCTACAACTCACCACCCTTTACTGGCTTCCCTTAGAGGACTGAAGTCAAGCACATCTCTCCAAGGAACTTGATCTTTCTTTTCTTGATGGATTTGGATACTTGAAATTCTTGGATTCTTCAGGATCAACCATGCATATTAGCCTTCACAAGATGACATGAAAACATATAAACTTGAACATGATGTTAGGATATTGACTGTTGTGACAAATAATTGATAAATTTTCTCTTAAACATGCTCTTGACAATAATATTTTCTCATAGGATATATTGATCATGTGTCTTCTTGATTCCTTAGATTTTAAATGATAAAAAGACTGTGTATTTATTGACCTGTTTATCTAATTTCCCAAAAATTAGATTCCAAAAGTTGATAATTTCAAGTTGAATTTGAATCATTAAAATACTATCAAAATCATATTTTAAAATAGATCTCGGTCATTAAAGGGGACCCATTTTCCCATGGGTGAATGGGTTCTAGCCTATAAGTCCAAGACACACATATTCCATGGTGATTTAACTATTAAATTCATTTAAATTATTGTTGACTCTCCTTTCGTAAAATGAGAAAAATAAGGCTTTAGAATGCATAATTTGACAAATTAGAAGCTTAATTGAGTCCAATAAATTAAGGGACCCAAACATAGTGTGAAATTGTAAATGTATGCAATTTTCTACACTACATTTAGCCCCCACTTTAGTGAGAGTAAGAAATTACACTCAAACTCACACTAAAGTAGACAAATATGTGTCAAGAGGGGTCCAAGTGCACAAATGTCAATGTGATATGATGACAAAGATCAAGGAGGATGATCAAGCCCCAAGATCCAAGATCCCATGGAAAACCAACATAAGCACAAAGGGACACACATGTATGTAAGATATGTGTAGCAAGATAAGGTACACAAGCATACAATGTCAAATAAAATGCAAAAAGGAAAGAAAAAGGATGGACTAGCAAGTTGTATTATGACACATCCATAAAATATGCTCATAAGGGCTAGTGCAGTCCACTATATAGTAGGTGAGCCCCAAGACAAAAATGAGAAACACACACTAGGTTTACAAGGTGTGTACCCATAAAAAGGTGGTAGATGGAAAAATTCATCACAAAATGTGTACCCATACGTCAACCATACCAAAATTTATACTCCCTAAAAAATTTGATAAGGTGTCATGAAATGATCAATGCTTCACAAGGCTAGCAAGTTGTATTATGCTAAACCTCATGGAATATATGACAAGATTTAAATTCAAACCAAAGGTAAATAATTAAGATAATCAAATTG
The DNA here is from genome assembly GCA_007258455.2 of Sequoia sempervirens. Classification (NCBI taxonomy): domain Eukaryota; kingdom Viridiplantae; phylum Streptophyta; class Pinopsida; order Cupressales; family Cupressaceae; genus Sequoia; species Sequoia sempervirens. The sequence continues at coordinate 159,415,701 of VDFB02105785.1, read as the reverse complement.
GTTTTACTTAATGCATGAAAGGTCACACCTTAAGGAACATCACACTTGACATTACCACCAAGAAAGGACTAGTTGAGGAATAAAAGATCATACCTTAAGGAATGCTAGCCATAGCATTTCCACAAAAGAGAAAATCATACGCCAAGAAAGGTCACACTCTTGAAGAACATCAAGCCAAATGTCACCACAAAGAAGACACATCACATAGATCAAGAAAGCTACATTTTAAACAAAAAGGTCACACTTCCTAGAAGATGTATGCTATCATCACTAAGAAGTGAGCATGCAAACAATAAGTGGGGGACTATATGACCCCCCTTAAAATGTCAATATGCTTGCTATGTCGGTATTTTAGGGAGAAAAAGGGGAAGAGGATATCCTTGAAAATAATTCACACCTCCCAAAACTAGTTATCCTTGCCCTCAAGCATAGAGACAAGGACAACCACACCAAGGACTATCATGTTGTTGCCATGAAAAATATGGTTGCACTTAAGATTGTAACACCATGAATGACAATGAGTATAATACATAAATCTATCAATGCCACATAGTGATGAGTAACATGATAAGATGAAAATCATTATTAATAGGAGGAATTATGTCCATCAACACAAGGAAGAGAACCATGAATCCTTAAGATGTTGATTTTAAGTACTCAAGGCCTTACATTTATTAGTATAATGACCATGCACTTGATGATATGCACAAAATGATATTTTGTTGTAGAATTTATTTCATGTTTTTAGAGAGAGAGATATCAAGCGGGCTTGGAGAAGCCTTGACAAGGTACTCTCTTGATCAATAGTAGAAGACATTCCTTTCTTTTGTGAAAGAGATATTTCTTGCTTACTACAAGGTATCATGCATATACAAGACTCTTTAGGTTTAGATTGTGAGATTTTGTACTCCCTCAAAAGGAGGGTGTAAAATCTAATGAACCCCAATCATCTCTAAAACATGTGCTTGAAGATGAATCAATATCATGACCATGATTTATATTTGTCCTAGAAGTGTTTCTCATGATGATATTTATATTAAGAAAAGGTTTCTTTAATGATTTCATTTCTTTTAAAGGATAATAACCAAGATCTCTTGTTTGTTATTGTGTGCTAGGTTTGATTGGGATATAGATACCATGTTCTTTAACACCATATCCTTTTCCATTATAGCCAAGTTGTTTCAAAATTTCATAAAAATTTCCATAAATATCCTCCATTTCTTTCAAGGATGGTGGATTCTCATGATCAATCTCATCATAATTGGTTATGTAAGTTGTTTCTTCTTCTTTACTGGGAATTGTGAATTCAGATGCTTCTGATGATTCTACTTCATGTTGTGTTTATACTATCATTATTTATTTTTCCTTTTCTGATTCTTTTGTTGTGATTTTGTATTCTACCATGAATGTAGGTGTGAAATAGATAATGAACCCCAATCATCATCCAATAGTTTTTTTATTGATGGAAATCACTTCTCTTTCTCTTCTTCTTGCACCGGCTCTACTTTTGAAGTTGGTATCAATGTTCTCAAAGGACGTTTCATGCTTGTTTTAGTTTGCAAACAAATTTTTGGTTATAGGTCAACTTTGATTGTGTACACCTTATTTTTATAAGTGTATTTCATTAGATGATGAAGCATCGAAGGGACTCCATTTATTTGATGAATCCATGGCCTACCCAAGAGAAGATTATATGAGAGTTCTTGGGGCATGACATGGCCTAATAATCATTGTACTTATGGTCTATGTATGATCTAGTCACTGTTGTACTTGTGATGTGAATGAGCTAGTCAGCTTGTGTATATGGAGGAATGCTCATGATATTCATTGTATATGATCTTTTGGATTATGGTATGATATACCCCTTTTGAATATTGTGAATGATTGTACACTAATGCTTGGTAATGTTATTATCATTATATTATATCTGGACTAAGTTGATAAATTATGTTTAATGAATAGTCATTGTTTAAATGTGAGATCTAATATCTATAGCAAGATGAGAGAATGAACTACCTCTAATAATGGTAGGAGAACTATGAAGCCTCTGATTCCCATGATGGGATACGTAGGCAGGGTCACCTTGAACCCTCGTGCTTTAGGTTTGGGTCTAGCAATGACCCTAGGCATAATAACTTGGCACTTTGAGAGTAAGCATATAAGTGGTGACATTGATTTATTGTCATCTTGGTGAATGAAGAACTTTTGTAGTTAGCTCTTCTAATCTAGATGAAATATGCTTGGTCAATTAAGTTGGTAGTTGTGGTGAATGATTCTATTGAATGAATGAAAAAAAATTGTCGTATGGGTTCTAGGGATTTTTTTGTTTGATACCTCATCAACCAATTTGATTTCATGTGGCTTTGGCCTTGACATAGGGGCATGCCCTAATTTTGTTGGTTTTTGGACCTAAAATAAGTTTTATTAGCAAAAAAAAAATGTTGAATAAAATGTTAATTTAATTAATTATTTTGTATTAATTAAATTAATTCTATTTTATAATAAAAAACACTTTTATGAATAGTGTTTAAATTACTATTTCTAAAATAGTGTTATATGTATTAACAAAAAAATTATTATAAAATCATTTCAATTTATATGAGTGTTGAAATAGTATGAAATTAAATGATAATGTGCACATAAAAGGATGAGATCAATCATATTATATTGTTCAATCCACAAAGACATTATGAGATGTGAAAAAAGAGGTTATTCCATATTTTATTATAGAAATTTAGATAGCTCTAACAAGGTTATGTATATAACACTTGACACATATGTATGATGGTAAGGTGGCTATTATTTAAGCTTATATGCACCTATTCAGTAGAAATACACATTCTAGTGGCATGTTTTAGTGATTGATTATGCATATGGTTGGATTGTATATTTTATCTTTGTAGATGTTACTTATAGGTCTAGGCCATTAAATATAAATTAAAATATATGAGTTTTCTCTCTAGGAAAGATCATTGACTTCTCAAATCTCCAAGCCTCTTTTTTACATAGTGGATTTATCTCCTTTTATTTTGTTTAATTTATTCTTCAATTTCGTGATGTATATGAGATAATTCTTTATTTTGGGTTTCACAATGTTGCATATTTGAAACTTGAATAGATCTAATAGTGTTTACTTAGCATTCATATTACACCTATGAGTATATAGTGAATCCATGCATCATCACTCAATTTACTACTAGATCAAATTATTATCAATTAGAAAACTAATATATTAATTTTGAGATTACACATCATATCCACTATTTATATTGCAATAATGTGTTCCATCATACGAATTGTTCAAAACCAAAATTCACACTCAATAATAATTTAATCTTAACATCTCTTAAAAATTAAGAAAAAAGACCCAATATTGAAAAAGTTCATCTAAATACTTAGGAATACTTAAACATATAATTGTTATAATTTTTATTTTTTTTAAATTTCTTTTAAACTAAATATTTAAAAAAAATCATATGTTCTTATAAATTTAATATTAAAATATTATAATAACAAAATATATTATACAAAACACTAAAAAATGTAATGATTAATATTTAATTTTTAAAGCTAATAAAATAAATAGCAAGGGATATATGACAATGCTTAAATTCAAGATAAAGGTAAATAATTAAGATAATCAAATGAGTTTTACTTAATGCATGAAAGGTCACACCTTAGGGAACATCACACTTGAAATTACCACCAAGAGAGGGATAGTCAAGGAATAAAGATCATACCTTAGGGAACGCTAGCCATAGCATTTCCACCAAGGAGAAAATCATATGCCAAGAAATGTCATACTCTTGTAGAACATCATGCCAAATGTCACCACAAAGAAGACACATCACATAGGTCAAGAAAGCCACACTTTGAACAAAAAGGTCACACTTCCTAGGAGATGTACATGTTATCATCACTAAGAAGGGAACATGCAAACAATAAGCCGGGGACCATATAACCCCCCTTAAAATGTCAACATACTTGCTATGTTGGTATTTTAAAGAGAAAAAGGGAGAAAGGAGATCCTTGAAAAGAATGCACACCTCCCAAAACTAGCTATCCTTGCTCCCAAGCATAGAGAAAAGGACAACCACACCAAGGACTAACATATTGTTGCCATGAAAAATATGGTTTCACTTAAGATTCTACCACCATGAATGGCAATGAGCATAATATGTATAAAGCTACCAATGCCACATAGTGATGAGCAATATGATAGGATGAAAATCATTATTAATAAGAGGAATTATGTGCATCAACACAAGGAAGAGTACCATAGTCCTTAAAATGTTAATTTTTAATACTCAAGGCCTTACATTTATTAGTAGAATTACCATGCACTTGATGATATACACAAAATGAGCTTTTGTTGTAGAAGATATTCCTTTATTTTGTAAAAGAGATATTTCTTGCTTACTACAAGGTGTCATGCATATACAAGAATCCTTAGGTTTAGATTGTGAGATTTTGTTCTCCCTCAAAAAGGAGGGTGTAAAATATAATGGACCCCAATCATCACTAAAACATGTGTTTGAAGATGAAGCAATATCATGACCATGATTTATATTTGTCCTAGGAGTGTTTTGTGTGATGATGTTGACATTAAGCAAAGGTTTCTTTGATGCTTTCATTTCTTTTGAAGGATAATAACCAAGATCTCTTGTTTGTTCTTGTGTGCTAGGTTCAATAGGGACACAAATACCTTGTTCTTTAACACCACATCATTTTCCATTATATCCAATTTGTTTCAAAATTTCATAACATTTTACATAAAGAGCCTCCATTTCTTTCAAGGATGGTGGCTTCTCATGATCAATCTCATAATAATTGTTTATGTGAGTTGTGTCTTCTTCTTTACTAGGAATTGTGAATTCAGATGCTTATGATGATTCCACTTCATGTTGTATTTATACTATCACTATTTCTTTTTCTTTTTCCTTTTCTAATTATTTTATTGTTATTTTGTATTCTCCCATGAATGTAGGTGTGAAATCTAATTGACCCCAATCATCATCCAATAGTTTTTTGATTGATGAAAACCACTTACATTTCTCTTCTTCTAGCACTAGTTCCACTTTTGAAGTTGGTATCAATGTTCTCAAAGGACTTTTCATGCTTGTTTCAGTTTGCAAACAAATTTTTGGTTATAGGTCAACTTTTATTATGTACACCTTATTTAAATTATGTTTATTTCATTAGATGGTGAAGCATCAAAGGGACTCCATTCAGTTGATGAATCCATGGCCTACCCAAGAGAGGATTATATGAGAATTCTTGGGGCATGACATGGCCTAATCATCATTGTATTTATGGTCTATGTATGATCTAGTCATTGTTGTACTTGTGATGTGAATGAGCTAGTCAGCTTGTCTATATGGAGGTATGCTCATGACAATCATTGTATATGATCGTTTGGATTATGGTATGATATTGCCCTTTTTGAATATTGTGAATGATTGTACACTAATTCTTGGTAATGTTTGGTATGGACCCAACACTTGATGGTGATATTATTATCATTATATTATATTTGGACTAAGTTGATAAATTATGTTTAATGAATAGTCATGGTTTAAATGTGAGATCCAATATGTAATGCAAGAGGACATAATGAACTCCCTCTAATAGTGTTAGGTGAACTATAAACCCTATGATTCCCATGTGGGGATATGTAGGCAAGGTCACCTTGAACCCTCAAGGTTTAGGTCTAGGTCTAGGAATGACCCTAGTCATAGTAGCTTGGCACTTTGAGTGTGAGAATATAAGTGGTGACATTGATTTGTTTCCATCTTAATGAATGAAGAAATTTTGTAGTTAGCTCTTCTAATATAGATGAAATATGCTTGGTCAATTAAGTTGGTAGTTGTGGTGAATGATGCTATTGAATGAATGCAAAAAAAAATTGTATGGTTTCTAGGTTTTTTTTTTGTTTGATACCTCATCAACCAATTTGATTTCATGTGGCTTAGGCCTTGAGATAGGGGTATGCCCTATTTTTTTTGGTTGTTGGACCTAAACCAAGTTTTATTAGCAAAAAGAAACTGTTGAATAAAATGTTAATTTAATTAATTATTTTTCAATGATTAAATTAATTCATTTTATAATTAAAAAATACTTTTATGAACAATCTTTTAATTACTATTTCTATAATAGTGTTATATGTGTTCATAAAAAAATTATAATAAAACAATTTCAATTTATATGAGTGTTGAAACAGTATGAAATCAAATGATAATGTGCACATAAAAGGATGTGATCAATCATATTATATTGTTCAATGCACAAAGACATTATGAGATGTGAAAAAAGAGGTTATTCCATATTTTATTATAGAAATTTAGATAGCTCTAACAAGGTTATGTATATAACACTTGACACATATGTATGACGGTAAGGTGGCTATTATTTGAGCTTATATGCACCTGTTCAGTAGAAATACACATTCTAGTGGCATGTTTTAGTGATTGATTATGCATATGGTTGGATTGTATGTTTTATCTTTGTAGATGTTACTTATAGGTAGTCCATTAAATATGAATTAAAACATGAGTTTTCTCTCTAGGAAAGATCATTGACTTATCAAATTTCCAAGCCTCTTTTTCTATAGTGGATCTATCTCATTTTATTCTTTAAAGTTATTCTTCAATTCTATGATGTATATGAGATAATTCTTTGTTTTGGGTTTGACAATGTTCCATATTTGAAACTTGAATAGATATAATAGTGTTTATTTAGCATTCATATTACACCTATGAGTATATAGTGAATCCATGCATCATTACTCAATTTACTACTATCAAATTATTATCAATTAGAAAACTAACATATTAAGTTTGAGATTACACATCATATCAATTTATTGAAATAAAAAAAGCCTTAAATTTATTAAAATAACTTTCTAAATTGATAATAAAATAATATTTAAGATAATCTTAAATATTTTCAAAAGAGATCATTTTCAATTTATCTTTAAAAATCTTCTAACTTAATATGTCTTTCTATAATAAATATTATAAAATCAAATGTCATATATACATTTTATAAACTATAACAAGTCAAAAAATAAGATTTACTAATTTTAAAATTTAAAATTAAAAACAATAATATTAGTCAAATCTCCGAATAAATCATAGAAAACTTGATGCTGATGGTTGTAAAAAAAATTGAACCATCAAACTTTTAAATTTACCACTCATTTTCCATCTCAACTATAATCCACATAACTCTTAAAATACCTAGATTATATAACAATATAACGAGTCAAATATTAAGGTCCAGTAAATTTTGTAGTAGAAGACGATCTAAATTTACATAAACGGTCCACAGACGAGCAAATTCCAGGCCTACGAGGGGATATCTGCTCAGGAATACTAATTATGGCAGAGAATGCTACGTACATGTTATACCTAATGGCTGCAAACAGATTCTCCCTCGTAATGCATGCCAAGGCAATTGATAATTTGCCGATTTGCAGTGGTCTCAGTGATCAAAAGCTTCCGTCCATGCTATGCTCCACCTCAGGCATTATTTTACAACGCCGGCGCTTTCCGCGTTTGTTCTTGTTCTGCTTTCGTTGCAATGCAGCTACTGCTTTTACGGCCAAGGCAGCCATTTCTGAGGGCGGCAGAGGGTTTTGCAACTTTTCCTGAGGCAGAAGAAAATAGAGGTGACCCACTTGCAATTGGTGCCCTGCAGAAAGGGGGATTAAATACTGATCAAACTCCATGGAATCAGAATGGGATACGAAGAATCCTGCGCTTTCATTTAAAATTTCTGCTACTTTTACAGGCTCCGAATATTCCCTTAGCCCGCCATCATCAAATATGAGCTTGGCAGTCGGTTGAGTTACTTGGCAAGATAAACAGCTGCCCATCGAATAAAATTTGGTAGATGAAATGAATAAAAAGTGTGGCCTGGACTGTGTGCTCCCCCACCTCCCCCCTGGACAAGATTTATAACAAAGGATGAATTGAGTCTGCTTTCAACGGTCAATAAGTGTGATCAAATCAATCTACTGACGTAAGCGAAATTGTAATGGAATCTAGAGGTTAGATCGCTAAAAAGATAGGATGACCTGACTTTTTAAATTATTTTTCTAATTGTTAGGACCATGTATAGAAGACTAAGAAATTGTTGTGTGACGAGTAATGTGTTCAATGGTTCTAGTGGTCTTTTCGCTTTTAGTTTGGTGATGAATGGGTGGTTAGGAGCTATGTTTTTGAATAACATAACAGGATATTGCTTTAGTATAAGGATTTAGTATAAGGATTGAAAAGATTATGTAGATGAAGTTGTCATTTTGAATCAAGATATTGTTAGTAATTTAAAATTCTTTGAAGAAATGTAATATTTAAATGGATGTGTAATTTATGTATTAAGATTTATGATTTCTTTGTTCATGTATGAATTATTATCTTTTTAGTTGAAGTGTTTGTCACGTTTCCAAAAATTTTGTTGATGTTACAATTGAAATAGTACTTTTTTACTACTTATTACAATTTTTACAATAGTTTTATAAAGTATTAGTTTGTATTCTAGACATATTCATGAAATGTTTTATGGAGCTTCTATCAATGAAAATATTTATGCAATCATAGTCTCCATGGTCATAGGCTATTTTGTTAGTCTTTTGAATTTGTTTAATTTCACCATTCTTTCCTTCTTGCACTTTATGTTGATGTTCTTGTACAAAACTATTAGAAATGTTTAAAGTGGTAGTCATTCCATCTTTGACATCAGTTAGGTTTGCATGAAATATATTTGTATTCTAGTTCTTGTCAAGTGTTGCTATATGTGTGAACAAAATATCTCTTCTAAACAACTATTATTGTTTATATCTATGCAATTCATCTATTGTAATGATGTGTTTTTAGTTATTTATTTGTATTAAGAAACTATCAAATTGAATGCATGGCAACTATGTACTTGTAGCATTAAAGAAATAAAATGATATTTCAAGAGTAATATAATGAGAAGATTGAATGCAAATCCTGCCTTTTTCTGTCAATGTCAATATTTTCTTTTGATGTTTTTACTTTCCTTTTCATTTCTCCCATAAGAAAAGACTAAAATTTTAGAGTTTTGTAGTAGTTGTTGTGAGTATAATATATAACTATAAAAAATAGAATTACAAGCCTAGTGATTGAGAATGCTCTTCATTTTGATAGATCTACTATGTATTTAATAGCACCTTCTTAAACATAGTGTGTAAGGACATCATGCAATGGGTTTTGTATCAATTAAAATATATAAAAAAATTATGTACTCACTAATTGATAGCTAAAGTATGTTAATACAAATGATATTTGAGAAAGAAGATTGTTATGGGTCAACATAGAAACACATGTTGATATTGTACCAAGCCCATGGGGTAGGGAAATTTCATGCTTTGTTAGAAGTTGCTTCACACAAAATATTCTAATTTTTTTCTCATAATTTATCCTAGAATAATAGTTTTCATTGAATAGCTCTATGGGAGTATGTGTTGTTCAATAACTAGACATCATCATAGAATGAGCCTCTAAAAACACCTAGCAATTTTTGGATTTTGCATCATTAGTTATTATATTTTAACTAGGTCACATATATATTTTATAAAAGATTAAATTTGATTGGATTTGGTTAGATTCTCTTTACAATTATGTTAATTTAGTTTGGTATCATGAAAAATTAAATAATCCAAATCTTAAACCTACCTAATTAATTATGATCAATCAAAATCCATGCCTAGTCTCTTCTTCACAAAAGCCTCCCATTTCTTCAAATTCATTTTGTATATGTTTCCATGACATGCAATTTATTATAAAAATAATATGGTGCACTATATCTGTTATGAATATAACATTTACAATAGTATTTAGAGTAAATATATTGATTATTATCTTCGTACAAAGAATTAATGATAAGGTCTCAACAAAAAGATTATTATGGAAGTGATGCCCTCAAATTCAACACAAATTAATAGTGAATTTATTTCCAAATCTAAAAACCATTATTAGGGATAGGATAAAGGATATGCACTCATTTGATATGTATGACGGGATAACTATAAACCTTGGTTCCTAGTTCTAATAGATAATTTCACTATGTAGGGATTCATGTTGTACATGTGATTACAATATGTATCTTGTAAATTGTCACCCATGACAATTTCACACTTAGTTTAGCTCCCCCCTATATGCTTGGACCTAATTATGCATTTAATTTTCCCATTTTGTAATAATGTTCAATAAATCAGAACTCGAATTGAAAATAAAGATTTAATCTTTAATATCGTTGTTTAGGAACCTAAAGGATAGGTCTAGGGTAGGGAACCTAACACCCTTGACCAACCTATTTTTGCTAAATTTAAATTATGTTGGTGTCAGCATTTTAACATTTCAAAATCCAAAATCATTTGTCGATTATTAGTAATTAAGTTTTAGGAAATTAAAGAATTACATATAAATATAAGTCTTTGTCATCATTTGAAAGCCTGGCAATTTTGGAATCAGTCTTAGCACTTTGAATTGAGTAATAAAGTAGTCAACAGAAAAATTATAACAATATTATTTCAGTCAAGCATCATGTTAGCAATACATCATATTTTCATGTGAGTTTGTTCATGTTTCATGCTTTTTTTGTGAGTACTAACACTTGTACCTAACTTCAAATAAAGTATCAATTTATCCTTGAAGGTGATGAGTGCAATGACTTCAATCCATCAAGTCATGTAAATCTGAGTGGTGAGTTGTAGTAATTATCAATTTATCACTTTTTTATCATTTATCATCTTCCCAATCGAGGGTACACTCTCTTTTTACATCATCTTGTAGTTATTTTAGAGGTGGAAATACTAAAATAAGGTTTCAAGACTTAGGCAAGCCCCTCTACAACATAATTGTTTCCCCTCTTTGTTGTGTGTAGGTTATAGATCTGAAGTGAATTTGGAGGAGGATTGAAGACCTAACTTCTCATTCAAGAATTCAAGTTCTACAAGTGAAAAAATTAGGGAAAGTGGATTTCCATAACTAAGTTCAAAGGAGAAGAACCTACAAATAGAGAGCAACATGAGACTAAAATCTAATTATAATTTTATGCTTCCTAATATAGGGTACTAGCACCCTTGTCCAACTATTTCAGGCCCAAAGGATCATCGCACAATAATGGGTCCTAAACTTGGGGCATCTTGGTTTTTTCCTGAAATCACATATTTTAAGAAAAGCTAATGGTTTAAGAATTTAGGGATTCCATCCAAAGGGTTTTAATTGAAGAGGGTTGGGAAAGACCCCCTTAGATCAAACCCCCTTGGATAAAACCCCTCTAGTCTTAAAACATACCCACAATGGAGTCTCTTTCGCACCTATCAAAATGTTGAAAAAAAGACACTTTTTCTTTACATTTTGAGGTATTAAATAAAGTCATTATTATATTTATATTTTATTTCTTGTGAAAAAAAAAATTAACTAAATATCAAGGTATATGTTTCACACATGTGGAAAAATAGAAAAATAGAGAAAAAAAATCCTGAAAATAATGTGTTCACTAGGTATTGATGTTCTTGTTTCATCAAAAAAATTAGCATAAAAAATAATTATGCATGATAGCATTCACATATTTCCTAATTATAATTACTTTGACTTTAAAAACTCATTAAAAAATACTATGCAATAAAAAATTATGAAAAAATAACCATGCACTAGATATTAATATCAAAATATATATTTTAAAAATTATAATTTTATCCTTTCAATAAAAAAGTTTATACATGATGACATAAATGTCACTTTTTAAAAATGTTGTTTATTATAAAAATTAAATTATTAAAAATTATGTAAAAATTCACAAACTATTTCTATTTTTTTTAAATATATATATTTAGAATCTACACACAAATCCTCACAAGTCACTAGTTCACATCATCTCCAAACTTTTAAAAGTTTATTTTCTATAGGTTTCATAAAGTGTGAAATTTTGTATAAGAATGTTGATATTAGTCTCCATCTTGGCCAAAAAGTGGGACATAGTATTTTGGATTGACCCCAAATTCATATGATAGGTTCCTCTATGTCTATCCTTTGCTATTTTGAACTCTGATTTTGTTTATCAATTTTGTATTTTCCAAAAATCATCTTAGTTTGCTACATTTTCATATTTAACCTAGGAACATCTTTGCATTATCAAATTAAGTCAATAAATAATAAATTAATCAATATCACACACACACGCACACATCAAACCTAACTAAAACCCTGATCCACCATTCTAGCTCTTCCATTGAGGTTTGTAGCCAAGTGGGTGAAGCAAGATCAATTTTAGTGGACTTTCCCTTGTGATGTTGAAAAGAGTTTGGTATAGGCCCTAGATCAATTTTTTTACATCACACAATATTAGGAATAATGAATGCATAATGTGTGGTTTGAGAATGAAAAAATAGTGTAAAGTAAAATTTATGCAAAGCCTAATGTGAAAATTACTATTGTTAGTAGTCAAGTAATATAAAATTCACTTTACTCTTGCCAAAATTAGAACAAGAAGAAGATGATGAGATATTAATTCATTACCAAAAATTCACTTTACTCTTACTAAAACAAGAATGACAAGAAAAAGATGGGATTGTCTTGGTAACTATCAAGATTATAGAGGACAAGATACATGATTAACATAAAGAAGATGGTATTTTTAGTCATAATTTGAAACTCCCTTTACTCTTGCAAAAATAGTATGAAAAGAAGAAGGTAAGATTATGTAGTTAGTTAATAATATTTTACTAGATAAGATTAATTATTGACAAGGGAAGAAGCATGAAGTGGAGTAAGAAGGCATGGTAGATGTATGATTTACAAAACCATTGATAGTCCTTGTGAAAATCAATTCATGTGGGCCATTTGAATATAAATTTATGATGACCCACCCTTATGTTTACAACAATATTTTTAAACTCCTAAAAAAATGATAATTAATTTGCAAGAGTTGAAAATCTTATAAGGAAAATGAGATTTATATAATTAGGGATGCCTAACTTGTGTAGGTGGGTCCCTGTCATTATCAATAGGATTCCATAAATGAAAGCATTTTCTCCATTTTTTGTGGTTTATTGAGAAATACTATCTTGAACATTCTACTACTAAGATGAATTTTCTAAATTCAACTAAAAAAGTATCCCATACAAATCCATCCAAATTCATGAAAAATATACCAAGGAGATATGCATTCATATGAATTCCATATCTTAAGGAAATAACGATAGCAACAGAGACAAGGAATTGGATAGAATGTCTTAGAAATATATTCTCCTTGACTACTATGATTGCAGGTATTTATAAAATTTACTTGTTGAAAAGGCTTTAGAAATTTTCAAGGAAATGCAATTAACACATCTAAAGACAAATTCCACAACCTTTACTGGCATTCTCTTTGCCTCAACGAAAATTTAGTTTGGATCATGATACATATGCACATACATAAAAGCATAAAGGGAGGGCATTTTTCACAAATTTCAAAATTACAACTTCTCTCATAGCATTTAAAAGGAAAGCCAATGTCATTTTTCTTAGCAAAAAATATGGAAAATTTTCTAAGGAAATGCAATTGGTAGGTCCAAATTCCACAACCTTTACCAACATCGACTTTGCTTTTGTCAAAATAGATTTTAAATTATGGTAAGCACATAGACGAAAGCATATAGAGAGTGTATTTTTGTTAAATGTTAAAGAAAAATCAACCAAGCACATGATTTAACAAGAAAATGTTGCACCCCACTATCACACATGTTTCCCAATAATTAAGAGCTAATAGTTAAAAATTACCTAACAATTGACAAGGAATTTCCTAATAGGTAATCAATAGCTATTTTGTAAAGTCCTCTACATATAAATATAGCATTGTCTAACAGATGGAAGATGTATGTTGGGGTAAGCACTAATAGTGGGTTTCAACCATATATGCTCCTCAAAGTGTATAAGCTTTTTCTATGAACATCAATATCATTGACCATTTACATTTTCATTTATGAATAAATCTAACACTTGTGTTTGTTAAGTGACACACTTTAGAAGAGGTTTCAAAGACATTGAGTTGAATTGAATTGATTTTGAGTATGGGGCATTATTCATTGTGATATTTAGTGTCTACATATGTGAAGACTACAATTAAAGGATAAAGTCAACAACCAATCACATTTTTTCATCAACGTTAGAAACTATATTGATAAGAAAAAAACACATATACATTAAGATCAACAATCACTTGTACGTGATTTCCCAAAAAATGTTTTCCTTCACATTTTTTCATGCCATATCTCACCATAAGTTGCAAAAATATTATTTGAAATGTCATACCTCACCATAAGTTGCAATAAATATTATTTCAATTCTACCACATTGATTTTGGGTATGGGGTATACTTTAGGACAATGATTTGAATTTAGACATAGGTTATATTGATTGAAGTGTTTAATGTTACATCTACTCTACTCACACAACATCCCAATAAGAAGGTAAATGCTAATAAACAATCAATTTTTTTAATTAAAGACAAAATTTCCACAATCTATGATAAGATCTTGGCATGTTTTAGAATTTGACTATATAAAAAAATTTCAACATTTTAAATCACACTCCCTAATGCATCATCAAGAAAGAAAATAGACAACCTTGAAAATGAAATAAAACATTATAAAAATAAACAAAATAATGAAGATCTATTAAATAAAAGAAAAGTTTTACGTATGTTATCTGCTTAGGCAGGTATTAATATCAATCGAACATTTTTGTAGGTAAAATATTACTATCATGAATAACACGTGCCTTTAACTTCTTTCTACTTCAGTAATTTTGACTAAAAAATACGCATTTCCTGTCATAGGTAAGCAGAATCCCAAAATGGCAATAAAAATTTTCAGTTTGAGTGTACGACCACGGACCACGTGTTCTCCATGATTTATTGCAGTATTTTACTTTTAAATTGATTAGAAATTATGATTTTTTTTTAATGTTTATTTTTCATTATTTTTTTGAGCTTTTTAAGTTTAAAAATAAATGTATTTATGTATAAATATTCTTAAAGATTTAGATGAACTTTTTCAATGTTCTATTTTTCTAAGTTTTAAGGATATTAAGGTTATATTATTATTGAGTGAGTATTTTAACTTTAAGTAATTTGCAAGAAGGAATATATTATTATAATTTAAATAGTTGATATGATTTATAATCTCAAATATAATATACTAGCAATCGCATTATGGTGTGCAATGGGTACACCAAAGAAGTGTGGAATGTCAATTGAGGAATTTTTGGGTCTATTTTTTACATACATACAAAATGATGTTGTTTGTGCAACAAAGGTCTCAATGGAGAAGTGATAGCTTCAAATCAACTATGCATCCGCTCCTAGGGATCCCAATACAACTAAAACAAAATAGAATTAAGAAGATAATAAGGATTCATTACCAATAGGCACATGTTATGTTTGCAATAGGGAGAGAGGGAGAGGGAGGGAGATATGGGATAGAAAGAGGGAGAGATATAGGGGAAGAGAGAGAGAAATAAGGAGAGAGGGATATGAAGAGGAGAGGGAGAGATAAAGAAAGAGGACAAAGGGATAGATAGAGATGGAAGAGATAAATATATAGAGAGGGGGGGAGAGGTAGAGAATGAGAGAGAGATATATAAATATAAAGATAGAGATAGGAAGTGATATATAGAGAGGGGTAGAGAGAGTTCAAGATATATGGGTAGAGGGAGATGGATAGATAATGAGATGAGACAAAGGGAGATGTGTAAGAATTTAAATATGGAGAGATAGAGATAAAGCAAGAGATAAGGAGAGAGAAAAAAGGAGTGTGTGTGTGTGTGTGTGTGTGTGTGAGAGAGAGAGAGAGAGAGAGAGTAAGAGAGAGATGTGGAGAGAGCTAGAATAGATAGAGAGGGAGGCAGATGGAGGGAGAGAAATAGATATAGGAGAGAGAATTAGAGAGATATATAAAGAGGAAGTAATAGGGAGAGGGAGAGAGGGAGCTTGGTAGGAATATAAAGGAGAGATAGATATTTATATAGCTTAGGAAAGATAGAGAGGGTGAGAGAGAGACAAAGACAAAGACAACAAGATAAATATATAGAGAGATGGAAGGAGAGAGGGAGAGATAGAGATAGAAAGAGGGAGACAATGAAAGAGGGGGAGATTAAGAGAGAAACATAAAGATATAGGAAGTGATATAGAGAGAGGTAGAGAGAGTGATATATAAAGAGAGAGTAGAAGAGATGGAGGGAGAGATGGAGTAAATAAGAGAGAGAGATATATATATATATATAATGGGATATAAATAGAGAGGAAGAAGGAGAGATGGGAAGGTAGAAATAGAGGGGCTAAGAGTGAGCTCAGTAAAGGAGGTGAAAAATAAAATTAATAGAGGGAGAGAGATAGAGAGAGGGGGAGAGATAGGGATAGAGATAAAGATAAAGATAGAGATAGGGAGAGAGAAACAATGTGTGTGTGTGTGTGTGTGTGTGTGTGAGTGAAATAGATATAGAGATAGAGATAGGGAAGGAGAAACAAGAAGTTTTTGTGTCTGAGTGAGAGAGATATTGAGATATATATAGAGGTAAAGATATATATAAATATATAGAGAGGGAGAGAGGGAGAGAATAGATCAAGAGAATAGAGAAGTTGAGATATATATAAAGAGAGAGTGATAGGGAGAGAGGGAGAGATATAGAGATATATATAGTGGGAAAGATAGAATTGTAAGGAGAGGTGAGGAGATAAAGATAAGGAGATAGATAGATAGGGAGAGAGAGAAATAGAGATAGAAAAAGGGGGATATAAAGAAAGAGGAAGAGAATGAGAAAGGGAGAGATGGAGGGATATAAAGATAGAGATAGGAAGTTATATAGAGAGAGAGGTAGAGAGAGGGAGATATATAGAGAGAGGTAAGGAGAGGTACATATGGGGAGATATATATAGAGATAGAGATATGGTCTGAAGAGAAAGAGAGAGAGAGGCCTCATTATATCTTTGTCTCCCTCTCTATCTTTATATTTTTTTATTATCTCTCTCTCTCTTCCTCTATCTATATTTCTCTCATTTATTCTCTCTATCTATTTCCATCTCCCTATCTCCCCTTACTACTTTTTTCTATCCCTATTTATATCCCCCTTTCTCTCCCCCTTTCCCTATTCATCTATTGATCTCTCAACCTCTATATATATCTTTGTTTCCTATTTATCTTTATCTCTCTATCTCTCTTTGTATGTGATTATAACTATGTCTTTGGACTTCTCTCTTTTCCTCTCACTTTCTTTATCTATCTTCCTATCTCTATCTCTTTATCTCTCCATATTTATTCATGTATATCTATACCTCTATTTTTGTATCTCTAGCCCTTTTTTTATCTCTTTCTCTCTCTCTCTCTATTTGTTTTCCTCCTAAGTATGCATTGGGTACACGGAAGAGGTTTCAAGGCTGAGTTATATATCCTTATTTAAATGACATGTTACCCTAAGCATAACTCCCTAGGGATGTGATATCCTTGGATTGTTGGCATGAAATGACTAATTAAAAGTTACCTTCTCTCTCTTTCACTCTTTAAATTTTAAGTTTGAAATTCATTTTATTATATAAATTATATAACAAAAATCCCAAATAGAATTATTCTAAAATAATTAAAGTTTTAATAAGATAAATAGTTATAAATTAAATTAATTCTAATCAATTTTTAATTATTATTGTAATTTCATAAAAGACAAATAATAAAAATGCATTTCAAACTTAAATCTAAATTTAAAACTAAAATAAAATAAGCTCAATGGAAAGTCAAAATATATCAAAATTCAAATATTAATAAACATAATAATTTTAAAAAACTACTAACAAATAATAAATGTATCAAGTTAAAAAATGGTTAAATACACAAGTAAAACTTTTTTTTTAATTTATTAGAATTAAAATATTAATGATAGTTTGCTCACTTTCTTTTTTGTGGATCGGTGGTCTTTCTTGGCTGATGCATGGGTGTGTAGGTTGTTGGTGTGTAGGTTCTCTTCCTTTACACTAGGTGTTGCCCTTTCTTTAATAAGGAGAATATTGTGGTAATGTTTGTAAAAGTCCTCAAACATAACATGTCATTTCTAATAGAGTATAATACATGTTGCATTGTGTTATTGTATCCATTGTATGATGTAATATTTCTTTGAAAAATATAAGCAACTTGATTGTGAATTTATTTTTGCACATTTGTTGTATTGAGTTATCTTTTTTTGTTAGTTTCTATTCAAGAAATACTATAATTCTTTCGTGGAAGATAATGAGAATGTCTATATCATAAATGGATAATTAAGTAGAATTGCACATGCACAAGTCATTTGTAGGTCATATTATTGCAAGACAATAATATTTAGTTAATAACTAGTGACCATCATAAATATTTGATGTTAAAGTTGAGTGGTATATATGTTATGACTTTGTAATCCCTAAATAAGCATCGATCCACCTTTGTGTATTCTTCTAACCCCAATTTATGATCTAAATGACAAATCCTAATCCACATGTAATTTATTTTTAATTATTTTCTCTCTCATACATAGGCATTAAATTTATAAGGAAAGTATCAAATGTATTTTCAAAATGTTGAAAATCTCATTGTAATGTTTTTAGAATTTATATATGCTTAACATTGCAGTCTACTTGTTGCATATGCTGACATTCAGTGTTTTAATAAGAAAGACCATCTTGATTTTAAAAAACCTAAAATATAAAAAATGATAATTAAAAATAAAATATTTTATTAAAAAAAATCAAAATCATATTTATTAATTTTTAATTTTCAAAGCTCATAAAAACATATCTAACTAAAAATAATATAAAATTTAAATAATTTATATAAACTTATAAATCACAAATACCATAAACTTGTAAGGGAGAGGAGTCGATCGTGGGACAGGGTTCGATCACTGGTATAGATTTGGACAGCGTGGGGCCCACCATTGGGAAATTTTTATGCCAATAAAAATTTCAAATTTTCTTTTAAACATGATATGGCAGATTCATATTAAATTCAAAATATGTCCTATCATAGGTTGACTTTTTTATTGCCACCTTCCCAATAGTAGGTGAATGCAAGTTGACATTTATTTGCCTATTTCACAATATCAAGTGAATGCATCATGATAATCTTATTTCCACAATATAAATAATATTTGTCACCTTCCCAATAAAAGGTTGTTGTAAAGGGATATTTTATTATGCAAAATATAAGTCTTCTTGCATTAAAAGTGAGTTGACATGTATAGAAGACATTTCCAAGTGGTTTAATTCCAAATATATTTGAACAAAATACATTTCAGCATGTTCCATTTCTCAGCTTCTTTTTACAAACAACTGGTTCCTAGATGTCCATAATAACCAATCTTTTTCTAAATTTTCCTGCAAGATTGAAAAACACGAACTCTCAGGCTTACTATGCATTGAAAAATTTCATTAAAACACTTAATTATCACACTATTGTTTATAAATCCACCTAAAAATAATAATCATAAAAAAAATTTAAAACTGGTTACAATTCAAAAAAAAAAATTACTTCAAATCACCAACCAGAAATCCTACGTACCCATTAAGCTATCACTTCTACCATTAATCCATTCAATGCAAATCAAATTCCCTCCCATAATTCAAATTAATCCACTTGAGTGATCCCACAAATTTGGTTTATAATTTCTGGGAGATTCTAATTTTTGTTGAAATCACATATTTTTAGAAAATGTAATGGTTTAAGCCTTAAAAAGCTTCATTTAAAGCATTCCAATTGAAGAGGGTTTGATCAAACTACCTTAGATCAAAACCCCTTGGATAGAACCCTGCTAGTTTTAAACCATACCTATAAGAGAGTCTCCTTTACACCTATCAAAATGTTGATAAAAAAACCACTTTTGATTTACCTTTTGGGGGATCAAATGAATTCATTTAAATTTTATTTTTTGTAAGTATGTAGTCCTTATTATAAGCTTCCCAAAAAGTATAATTTTAAATAAATTTTATTTTATTTTTTTTATTTTTATTTCTTATGAATGTAGGTTTTTCTCCAAAAATCAAGCTCTCTATTCTCCGCATTGTGGAAAAATAGAAGATTATCCAAAAAATGAAAAAATATGAGTGCACCGGATATTGAAGTCCTTGATCCAACAAAAAAAAGAATTTTGATACATACAAAAAAAGTTGTGTTATACTTCTATATGCAATTGTAATTAGTTTGACTCAAAACTTGATTACGAAACAATATTCAATAAAACACTATGAAACCAATTGGAAGCACTAGATATCATAGTTACAAATCTAAATTAAAAAATAGAATTTTATCCTTCATGGAAAAAAAAATTTGTGTTATATGGTGAGTGTCACTCCTTAAAAATGGTGTTTAATGAAAAAACTAGTTTTCAAAGGAGATGGAGAAATAAGTGCAATCTGATTCCAAAAATTTTGAAAAAAATATATTTAGAATCTATAGACAAAATTTCACAAATCACTAGTTTGCATCATCTTCAAATTCCTCACAGTTTAGCCACTATAGGTGCCCAAAAGTGAAGATTTAGCTAGAAAAAATCAGTTCAGTGTGTAGATTGGCCAAAAATTGTAAACCAGTATTGTGGGATCACCCACTTGCTACCAATTCAAATTCTACAAACCTATTTATGAAACCAATCCTCATTTGCGCGATGCAAGTTACAAATTATAGTTAATTCAAATTTCTCACTTTTTGTTGCATGCTCCTGAGCGACGATGACCTCCTCCAGATCGATGCAATCTCCTCCTTCAGCTTCTACGGTAAATCAAATTTCCTACCATTGCAAAAATAGAAACCGCATTCCATTTTCTACTATCAGCAATTTCCTTCTCCATTTACATTTAAATGAATCGACACCTTGTTAATTTCCATAACCATCCTTTATGCTATCATTGGTCAGTCTCTCTTTAAGTTCTGTTATGGTGGAAATATTTCCAACCCTTTCAAATATAGCATTACCATACATTTATATACTGCACAAAATGATACATATCCATGTATGTTTCCCATAGCCCTATCCATTTTCATGAAACTTACACATTTATCTATACCTGCAATATATATAGCCATGTTCATTTTCATGAAACTTATGCATCTCTCTCTCTCTCTCTCTCTCTCTCTCTCTCTCTCTCTCTCTCTCTCTCTCTCTCTCTATATATATATATATATATATATATATATATATATATATATATATATATATATATATATATATATATTGCATACTGAAATTATATATTACTATACAGTTCATTAGCATATATAGGTATCTACATTTAATTTATACCTTGTTCATTTACATTCAATTTAGGTATCTACCTATCTCTGCAAATATATATATATAATTTGCACAGATAGACATGGATATGTATGCCACCCATATCCTTCTTCATTTACATTGAACTTAATTAGATGTATACTTTGTTTGTTGTTCAATTAAAATGACTGTAAATATTGGCCCTTATCCCTTACAGCCAATTGTGATAATGGCTAACTCCTACTTATGCTACAAAAAAGAATTAAAAGGCACGACACACACATTTATATGTTGTATGAAGTTATATTTTAGTATGTTGTTTGAGAAATGATATTAACATAAGTAGGAGTTAACCATCATCAATGTTAGTTGTAAGGGAGAGGGGTCGATATTTACAAACACTTTAATTGAACAACAAACAAAGCATACATCTAATTAGGTTCAATGTACATATGCATATACGTATATGCACACGTCGATGTATACATCGCATCAAAAAAATATTTCCCTATAGTGCATGCAATCAGAACTGGTATAAAATCCATGGAAAATACCATGACTTATAAATTCTTGGCAAATGCCAAGAACTTAAATTTCATGGAAAATTCCATGAATTTTATACCACTTCACTACATTCTCTATAGGGAAAAAAAGCTCCTTTGTTTCTTTGTTTGTTCTTCAATTAAATTGACAGTGTATACATGTTTCCTATAGCAGGCTTTCACATACCATACTCACCATCTATCATATGTCCAAATCTATACCCACAATAGGCTCCTATGACCACACATAGCTCCTCTCCCTTTTGTGTATGTGTTACTTGTTCTTCAATTTAACTGATTGTAAATGATGACCCCTCTCCCTTATAGCCAACTGTGATAACCTATGACTCCTACTTATGTTATAACCATTTATGAAAGAGCATAAATAACTTGAAACAACAGTAAGATATATACATACATACATACATACATATATATATATATATAGATACATATAGATACATATAGATACATATATATATACATACAGACATATGTATCTATATATATATATAGAATATATATATATAAACATACATACATATATACATACATACATATAGATAGATACATATATATATACATATATATATACATGTATATACATATATATTGCAGAAATAGATAAACACATAAGTTTCCTATAGATAAAATAAAAGTTGCATACTTCCAGCTCAAATGTCAATGGACGTGGCATAAAAAAATTAGCCGACTAGGATGCTGATGATGTAGACCCCTTGCTCAAAGTTACCCTACCCACCATCGGTTGTACATTCAACTTAATTAGATGTATGCTTTGTTTGTTCTTCAATTAAAGTGACAGTATGCTAACAATATCTCAAACAGCATTATGAAACATTTACACAACTTGAAATAGCAGTATGATAGAAATATTTAAAACCCTTTCTTGTCTCGTAATGTTGTTTGAAGATATACATATTTGTATCATATTCTTGTTTCAAGTTCATATATATTTGTATCATAATGCTTTGTCTGTTGTATCATATTGTTGTTTCAAGTTTATATCTAATGGTATCATAATGTTGTATGATGAAGGGTTTAATGGTACATGACCAAAATGTTTATAAGAGGTAGAGTTCTATATATGATAGAATAGCATGCATTGCTTGATTCATTGCACACATACCCTTCATCATTTCAAATCAACTCAATTAGATGCATGGTTAGTTTTTTCTTTAGTTACACTCAATAGTACATGTATGAATTTGTTGTTTCAGTCAGTATAATTATTTTCAATATTAAGTGTATATTGTTTACTAACCATTGTGTTGGTTCAATGCAAAGGAAGAAAAATGTGAGAACAAATATTAGGCAATCTTTAAGGAGGATGCATATACAAAAATAGAGGCGAACAACTATGCCCGCACACAAGAGAGGTGTGCATCTACCACATAGTGATGAGGAGGATGTTGTCATTCCTATTCACTAACCAACTGAAGAACCAAGTAGTGAGGAGGAGGTAGAAATTGTTGTGGAGCAACCTTGAACTAAATCTGTAGTGCAAGCTAACCTAGCTATATCAACCAAAAAGGTTGCACCGAGGCAGGAATGGACTCAAGCTAACATGGACCGTGCCCTTGAACATATCGAAGACAATGGCTGGTCAACTAGAGGTGCAACAAAAAATTGGAGTATTCCTACCCCAACATTGTCCAATTGGTTGGGTGGTGTGACCACTACTAGAAGGAAAGGCCCCCCAACAGTCCTAACTGAGGATGAAGAGTCATTGATCATCAATTGGTGCAAGGAGATGGTTGTTGTTGGCCAAGGTTTGGAGATCGTCAATCTAAAAATAGAAGTTTCCCAAATATGTGAAACAAGGAATAATCCCTTCAAGAATCGGCTTCTTAATAAGTCATGATGGACAGGATTCAAAAGATGCCACAAGGTCAAGATAGAGATCATGCTATAAATCTGAGGCCAATAGTTGTAAATGCTTTCTACAACACTTTGGAGAAGGAATATGCAGAAGGGAACTATGGACCGCAGAGAATTTGGAACTACGATGAGACAGGGCTGCAAGTTGGCTAAAATGGTAACATGAAGGTGCTTTCCAACAAAGGTGTGAGAAGTGTTGCTTACATTATCCCAAAGAGTCAGGAATGGATCACTATTCTAGCATGTGTAAACACTGCAGGTCAAAAACTTCCATGTTTTTATTTGTTCAAGAGCAAAAAACATGTGCAAAACTACATAACCAAATGTGAGGTAGAAGCATTGATGGTTGTTCAACCTCACACATGGATAACCAAAGAGCTTTTTATCAAATGGCTCAAGCTCTGTTCTATGCAAGTACCTGGGGGTTGCTCACCCACCCATAGAAACCTCTTGATATTTGATGGCCATGGCAACCATGTAGCCTTTTCTACCATTACCGAAGCAAGGGTGCTTGGTATTGACTTGCTCACCCTACTGGCCCACACATCACACAAGTTGCAGCCTCTTGATGTGAGTGTTTTCTAGTCTTTCAAGTCTAACTTCAAAAAGGAAAGAATAGATTGGAGTATTAGACATCTAAATTTAGAAATAAGAAGGGCAGAATTGGCTACACTTGGCAGCCTAGCTTTTCAAAAGTTATTAACTGTTTCAAACATTACAATTGGCTTCAAGAGGACAAGTATCTAGCCATTTGATCGAAATGCTTTGGAGAAGGACATGAGGGTTAGCGAGACTTTCCAGTTTGCTTCCCCCAAGGAAGTATCAAATACTACAAACATTATAAGCCTATCGAACAATGATTTGGCAGTGAATGAGGGTGAGTGTAATGATGGAACTGTAGAAGTTGGAGATCAGAAAAATGGGATGCATGTTTAGTATGTTCTGCAATTGTTGTATGATGTTAAATTTCAGTATGTTGTTTGAGAAATGGTATTAACATAAGTAGGAGTCAATAGATGGTTAGTATGTTCTACATTTGTTGTATGAAGTTATATTTCAGTATGTTGTTACACTATGTACCATTGTTTGATATGTTGTTCATTTCCAATCAATTTAATTAGATGCATGGTTAGTTTGTTCATCAATTACACTCAATCTTACATGTATGAATTTTTTGTTACACTATGTACCATTGTTTGATATATGCATATATGCATATGCATATGACCAATTTGCGGAATCGTATAACAATTTGCAAAATCATATGAAATATTTGAAACTCTATTCATTGAAAGATTTCAGATTACATGCAGACATGCATTCATATTTTTGTTCATCTAGATTGCTCGAAGCGCAGGAGAGAGAAAATGTCTGATATGCAAAACTTGAGACTCTTAACTAGACTCAAGACTCCAACCCAGACAACCCGTGTTGAGAATGAGGCATCCTCAACAATTTATAGGAGAGGTTGAGCTTGTAACCTCATGGAAAATTACTATGATTTTGGAGTCTGATCATACAAATGTGACACTCGTCCCACTACCTACTACACTATGGAGTAGACAGTTGTTAAGTAGTTTGTCGTGAGCACTAACATAGTGGAGAATAAAGACAATCACTTTTAGGACACCCATTAGTGAGAAGGGCCCAATTAACACTCGTAAGTGGATACAAGGATCTTGCTTTTTATGATAGGGTTGAATCCTGTTGTCATGTCTTAACATGGGTGACATCATGATACAGACAAGCCCATGTGCTAGCCCATCAAAATGGTACTGGATCTAATAATTCATTTTTTATCTCATGGTAAACCAACTACTAATCTTCAGATCGAGGGTTAAAAGCATAATCCATCTGGACCACATAATCTTGGGAGTAAGCTCAATCCATTTCAATTCTTCAGGCAAGAGATGTTGGTTTTAGTTTAATCTCTATATCTTCAATCTTGACTTCAGATCTCCACCTGGCTTCAAGAGGATATAAATCAAATCCTTAGGAAATCATATCCTATTCAACGATAATGAGTCAAATACTATACCATAGAACTGCACATTCTTCTCCAAAGTCGAGGATGTATCAGATTTAAAAATTCTTCCATATCTGGATTGAATCTTGCTTCAACCAAATTAGTGTACTCTTCAAAAGTATCCTGGTCAAAGCTTATCCTGGTGATGAATCCATACTTCAAATTTTTAAGGAAATTCATTTTTCTTTGTTTATACCAATTCATACCGAACAAACCTTTGATGCGAACATGGAGAGAATTTTTTCCACACTAGTACTTGATTGGAGCTTTATCAAATCCAAGAAGTGCTTTAAACTCCTCTTCTTCGTCTAAATCTACTAATCCTTGTCCATGGTAGTAGCGGATTTGTCTTCGCAGGTCAAGAAGCCATTTGTTGAGGAAATAAGATTCTAACAATAATTGAACAATTTCTTTTTGAAGACATGGAAGACTGGTTATTGAGCCACTACCATAATTTACCATATGCATAGGTGTTTCGTCTAGTCTATACCAATAAAGGGCATTGAATTCTAAGTCATGATAAATGGATCCTACAAGTTCCCTTGTTAAAGTATCATCTAGGGGATTGTTTTCACCTTTGATCCATTCTATTTCAAAATCATAACTAAGAGATTCAAAATGCCATCTAGATATTTTGCCTTGGGCTATGTCTTTATTCGACTTCTTTTTAAGCAGGCTTCTCATGGATTGACTATCTGTGCAGATTGTAAACTTGACTAGCTTAAGGAAAATTTTAAACTTTTTTATACCTTTTTTGACAGCCAGTATCTCCTTTTCATATATGTGATATATGCTTTTAGTTTCAGTGAATGTTCCAAATCTATAGCCATAGATATTTTGTTTTCCATTTCCTTCTTCATGTATTAACACAATAGACCATGTGTTATCAGAAGAATTAGTGTACAAGTATAGAGGAAAATTAGGAGAAGGAGTTTGCAAAGAGGCCAAATTCTGACACTTAGATTTTATTCTTTGTACTACTTTTGTTGCCGCTAATGACCATTATTCCTTTCCTTCCTTTAGATGTGATTGGATGGCTTTCCGATCTTCAACTAAACCTTTGTAAAAGGGAGACACATAATTTAAAGATCCCAAAAATCTTTGAATCTAACTTTTATCCTAGAGGATATCAAGAAATTTCGGAATGTGTTGAAGGATGTGTGGTTGAAGCTGCACCTTGCCATTGTTCAAATGTAATCCAAGGAAATCAATTTTCTTTTTCCCAATCACCATTTTCTTTGTTGTTAAGCATATCCCATGCTTTTTTATAGTTGCATACAATTCTTCTAAATGTTGCAAGTGATTAGTTACAAAATCAGAAAACACAAGTATGTCATCTATATAAACAACACAAAAATCTTTCAAATGCCTCAAAGCTTGGTCCATTCTTCTCTAGAAGTAGGTTGGATTTTTGCATAAGCGAAAAGGAATTACATTCCACCCATAAAGTCCTTGAGGGACTGAGAATTTTGTTTTATATATGTTTGATTCCTTAACTTTGATCTACCAGAATCCTGACTTGTAGTCAAACTTTGAAAACACCTTTTTAGTAGCAGCCCTTCTAATTAAATCAGCACTGAAGGGAATTGGATAATTGAAAGGAAGAATTATATCATTTGAAGGCTTATAATTAATGCAAAATCTCTTCTTAACTCTTTCTTTTTCTGCTCACTTGTTTACCAAGAATGCATCACATGAGAATGGGCTCTTACTAGGGTGAATGAAATGCCCTTCTAGTAGCTCATTTAGATGCTCATCCATCTCCTTTATTTATGTGGGACTCATTAGGTAGGCTGGCTCATGAGGTATCACAGATTGGCATTCTAGTCATATCTAGATTTCACATTCTTCATGATCCTGGGACCAAAACTATAAGGGGTTCATGCTGCAACATTTTTTAAAAAATCTTTGTCTGATTTCTTCAAACATGTTAGATGTATCTTCTATTAGCTCTTTTACTGATTCTTTCTTACCTTTTTTCCCATTATTATCAAATTTTTCATTAACTATTTTGAGAGCAGGGATTTCAATATGTTCGTCTTCATGTCTTAGTGAGATTTTATGTTTCCAAAATTAAAGAGGCTCATACTTTGTAAGAAACAAGAATCCTAATAGAACATCATATTCTAAATCATTGTATTCAATAAAATCTATTACAAACATCTTTCCCATTATCTCAATGTGTACATCCTGAGCATACCTTCCCATATGAATCCTTTCTCTGTTGATTGCATAACCATGTGGTAAATCAGGTATGTGCTTCCAGAATTTTGGAGGTATGGTGTTGGTTTTGGCCAATGATCGAGAAGAACCTATATCCACAAATGCATCCAAAGGAATCTTTTTGTATCTTGGAAAACAAAACTTTAGTCTGATATAATTTCCATTATTAGCTAACAATTACAATGAGCATGATTTTTCTCTGGTTTTCTAGATTATTTTGTTGTCATTGCTACTTTCTTCTTCTTCTTCTCCTTGGGAGGAGAGTTTCTCAAACTCTGATTTTTGTTGGTCTACTTTAAACAAAAGATCTTTAATTTCTCCCACTGTGGAAGAAAAATTTCTTATTTCTTTTTGTTGAGTTTTTAGTAGTGTCCTGAGATCTTCCACATCATTCATTTAAAGATCAATCTTTTTGAAAATCGCAATAACATCAGTATCTGTGTCTGATGTTTTATGTTTTAAAGAAGTTTTGGAAGAAGAAGGTTTTTCTCTTTGCCATGGAAAAATTTTATATACATGGTCAACTTCTTTGCTAAAGCCTTTAGAAGGATTTTGTTGCACTTTAATTTGTTTCTCCACTTCTTCTTTATCTGACTCTAATTGCTTAAGCCAAGCCAAATGTTGATGAACAACTTTCTTTCTTTCTTCTTTTGTTCCTACCATTTTGTAAGGATCCTTTGATTTCTCAATCTGCAGTTTTACTTGAATATCTTTCAAGGTATGTTTAAGAAGAGTGGTGAGGAAATCTTCATCGGGATCAGAAGTAGAGCTATCTGATTCAAAACTAGAGTGTCTTTTCATTTTTCTATTTCTATCCTTTAGATCCTTAAATATCATCATATAACTTGAGTCGGGAACAATTTCAACTAATTCATACAAATTTTCTAAATTATTAGAAACATGTTTACTATCAACAATTTCCTATCCTAGATTCTCGTATTCAATCATGGCATATATTTTAGTTCCAGGATTTAGCTTCTTGGGGCAATTAGTAGCATAATGAGGTCCTTTGCAAATAAAACATTTTATGCCTTTTGGGACCTTCCTATCTCTTTTTCTTAACAAGTATGGTGGTGCTTGTCTAGGGAATTTTCTTCTCTTGTAAGGTACTTCCCTATACTTTCTCTTATTGCCATACTTTCCATGCTTGTTGCGTTAGAAGGTGTATTCTCCTTCATGATATTTGGCTTTTGAAAACTTTTTGCACTTACATTTCCTTTCACAACCACCTTTCTTAAATTGCTTTAATTGTTGAAAATATTTTAACTGGTTTATAGGAGGAAGATCACAAAATTATTTAAGATTACAAGTATAATTATACTCCTCCTTGTTGAGCTGCAAAGCTCCTAACAAACATTTCTTTTCCAACTTATATCTGATCAATCTCTTGATGGTTGGAAAACTAACATCATCAAGTTGCTTCTATTCTTTTCTGATGATGTAATCTTGTGCCCAAGCTCCTAATCCATGTGGAAGTCAATTGAGATAATACTACTTTGTTCTTAGGTCATGCATCTTGTTTGCAACAACCATATATGATTCAAACATGCAATTATATTCATCAAATTTTTCCAAATTCTTCAACTTCATTGATTGCAATATTTTGTTAGCTTCAAGGGCTTGATTAGAGATATCATCACAAAACAAATTAGTAAGAAACCATTTGAATTCATCAAAATTAGATTGAAAAATATCATCTTTACCCAAATTTCTTTGATCCACTAATAGAGGATCTGAGGATTGTTCTTGGGTCACTTTTGGTCTTGGTCCTTGGTTTGGCAGATTATTCCACCAGTTTCTCAATTTTCCAGACATTAATATGACAACATACAAAACATTTGCTTGTTTTGTCCATGAACCACTTCTTTCAAACATGTGTTCAAGTGTGTTTGTCCTTGTGCAGATAGCATCATAGGGATTCACTAATTTGTCAATATTTAGAATATAACCACTAGAAGCATAAGGTCTCATTTGTTCCGGTTTGAGGTTTTCTATAACCGGTTCTTGCATTTCTATTTCCATTGTCAGCTTCTTTCATGATTCCCAAGGTTCTTTTTCTTCAATTTGCTTGTATCCAAAAAAAAACTAAATTTATTTCTTTGAAATCATTATCTACAGAAGTTTCAAACTTGCTAGAACTATCAGAAAGAACTAAAGTATTTACATTAGAAGTTTCAACTTTAGATTCTTTATTAGCAAAACCAGGTTCACCATGTATACAGGTTTTTCCTGCTCTTCAACTCCCAATTCTTCAAGCCAATCTTTCAAATGTTCTTCTTTATTTGCTAGGCTATGTTCCTTAATTTTAGGTATAGGAACATGAGGTGTTGGCTTATGAGAAGTTTTTCTAGAGGATGAAGCTACCTCTTCTTTCTTTATGCTTTTTCTTCTCTGAATGAGTACCTTCTTTGGTTTGGGAGGTTGTTCAACAACTTTTCCTTTCTTTTATTTGTCTTCTTCTTTAGAGCTATCTTGACCAATTTGTGAGACTTATCTTTTTTGTAAGCATTCTGACCTTTTCTAATTTATTTGCAACAGAATCTAAGAGAGTCTTATTTTTGAGGTCATTTACTTTCCTGGTAGTCTCAAAGTTTTGTTGGTCATCATAGTTGTGAGTAAGGTAGCTATCTTGGTGTTGCTAGCTAGAAATTTAACAGTCTTAACACTTTTATGGACTTCCTTTACATCATAGCTAACACTTGATATATCATTTGACAGAGTAGAGATGTAATGTTAAGAATTAAGAGCAGAAGTGTATATTTTTTGTTGATCAGCTGAAACACTATCTAATTTATTTACAACTTCTAAACACAAATCACCAGAAAATCTAACATCAACAACCATGTCATCTTAGTTTTCCTAAGCGGAGATCATCCATTGTGACATCCAATTTCTCTGGGCTTCTGAATTCTTTTGTTTCCTACCCAAATCTGTATGAAGTCTTTCCTTATACCTTCCCCATAATCTTTTATCAGAATTAATGGCAGTGAATGTTTCAAGAGTTGGCCACCTACCAGGATCATATACAATTATCTCCTGTTCTTGGTCATTTAATTCCATTTTATAGATATTTTTCTTTTCAGGTCAAACTCTCAGGAGCTTTCCTTTTGGAATCTTTTCCCTCATCATGCATCCCTTTTCACCCATCTTTGTGAGTTTTATCCACTTTCCCTTATGATCAAGTTTTTCATCTTCTTTGGGAGTCAATGCAAGTCATTGGTTGACTTGGCGATCCAATCTATCCATAAGGTCAAGGTTACTACTAAGGTCAGATAGTGTGGCCAAAGATGCTTTTGATGGATAGGGATTTACATATGGTTGTTTGTACATGGAGAAATGACTGGATGATCCTGGGGATTCTTCAAGATTGTAATCAATATATGGCTTATTGGAAGTGCCAGGAAAATTATGAGACAGAATAATATCTTGTGGACATACTTGGTCATCCACTAGTTGAGGCTTCAGGCTGCTCAAACAAGGTTTCATCAAGAAGAGCTTTTAGATCTATGCTAGCTAGCCTTCGGCTTTGAGTACAGGGTTTCTCATATAGTAGACTCCGAGAAGGAGTTGGTAGCTCTTGGAATCTAGGCTGAGATTGGCTAATAAGTTTTTCAATTACAGGGAAACCAATATTAAATCCAGTTGCATCTATATGTCTGCCAAAATCATAAATGTTTGAGTTGGCTTCTAGATAACTTACCCCGACTAGAAATTTTGAAGGAGGAAAAATAGTATTTAACAATTTATATATACATCTACCACCTATTGTGGCATAAACAGAATCAAGTTGTAGAATCACGCCTTTAACTTGCAGAAGCAGACAAAAGGAAAATTGCACATATTTGTCCTCAAGACTAATGGTGAAATTTGGTCGAACTAACATCCGAGCATCACCTCCTTTACTTTCATCAGATGCTTTTGTGAGGCGACCTCTGAATTGACCAATAATAGCTTGATCCCAGATTCTACAATGGGTGTCTATGAGACTAGCAAAGTATTCTGCACCAATATCATAACTAAAATGTGGATGTAGGATAATTTCAACCAAAGAGAAATGAACATGAAAGAACCCTTTGTCTTTCCATCTTTTAATGTAATCAGGTAACAAGAAAGGAAGATACACAGGGAAAATGCCTACACCAAATAATCTAAGGTTTATCTTAGACTAACGTATAGAGTTCATCATTTTTACCTTAATGCCTTTCTCAGGATATAAATCAAAAATTTTGACATCAGGGGATTTAAAATTTCCATTTTCATCTACATATTCTTCTTTGTCCTGGAAATGATTATGGATGACAAAAGCGAGAGAGAGACACTTGCATTCATAGATCTCTGACTAGCCATTATGAAGAGTTCATAACTTACTTGAGTTTGCTTATCCTTTTGCTGCTACATTTTCTGTCTTACTGCTCACCCTTCAATCGCCTATACTTCAGCTTCAACACAAGATTTACGGTCTTACTACAGGTCCATAGCTACTTGTGATAGCTACTATCGTTCAGATTCATAAACCTTTAATAGATGACTACCAAGACCTAATGAAGCAATAACTTCTCAAATTCCCAAATTAGACCTAGAACAATAGCAATCAATACATAGACTATTTTGACAAATCGTCCAAACCTAGATGAACAATAAACGCTGTTATATGTATCCTGAACTTGCTACTCAATATCAGGCATCATAAACACAGAACATCACAAGGCTCTGATACCAATTTTCAGAATCGTATAACAATTTGCAAAATCATATAAAATATTTGAAACTCTATTGATTGAAATCTTTCAGATTACATGCAGACATGCATTCAGATTTTTGTTCATCCAAATCGCTCAAAGTACAAGAGAGAGCATACGTCTGATATGCATATTGAATATAGCATATATGCATTTTTCATATATGCATATACATATGCACATTGTATATATGCATATGCATATATGTATATGTTGTATGAAGTTAAATTTTAGTATGTTTTTTGACAAATGGTATTAACATAAGTAGGAATCAGCATATGGCATATGCATATATATATATGTTGTATGAAGTTAAATTTTAGTATGTTGTTTGACAAATGGTATTAACTTAAGTAAGAGTCAGCATATGCATATGCATGTGCATGTGCATGTGCATGTGCGTGTGCATGTGCATGTGCATGTGCATGTGCGTGTGTGTGTGCATGTGCATGTGCTTGTGCATGTGCATGTGTGTGTGCATGTACATGTGCGTGTGCATGTGCATGTGTGTGTGTATGCATGTGTGTGTGTGTATGCATGTGCATGTGTATGTGCATGTACGTGTGCATGTGCATGTGCATGTGCATGTGCATGTGCATGTGCATGTGTGTGTGCGTGTGCATGTGCATGTATATGTGCATATGTATATGCATATGTATGTGGATACTGTCAGCAATTTCCTTCTCCATGTGCATGTGTGTGTGCCTGTGCATGTGCATGTGCATGTGCGTGTGCATGTGCATGTGCATGTGCGTGTGCATGTGCATGTGCGTGTGCATGTGCATGTGCGTGTGCATGTGCATGTGCGTGTGCATGTGCATGTGCATGTGCATGTGCATGTGCATGTGCATGTGCATGTGCATGTGCATGTGCATGTGCATGTGCATGTGCATGTGCATGTGCATGTGCATGTGCATGTGCATGTGCATGTGCGTGTGCGTGTGCATGTGCATGTGCATGTGCGTGTGCATGTGCATGTGCATGTATATGTGCATATGTATATGCATATGTATGTGGATACTGTCAGCAATTTCCTTCTCCATTTACATTTAAATTACATGCATGGTTCGTTTCTTCTTCAATTACTCTCAAAATTACATGTTTGAATTTGTTGTTTCAGATTCCAATGAACCACTTGAAGCAGTAGTATTGGGAGACCACAATAATATTGGAGACATATCTCTTTCCCTACCAACTCCACCTGAGTAGCTCTCCTGGCTCTTAGATGGTGCTGCTAATCTTGGTATGGATATGCATGTGGAGGAAGAAAAAAGTCTTACAATGCCATCTCCACCACACAACATGGGTCTGAATACGTTAGTACATGTCTATGTTGATTAGGGAGATAGTGATGGTGAACAATTAGGAGATAGATTGGATGCTATAGATAGTGAGATGCTAGATACAAATAATGTCGATTTGATTGAGCCTTTGGGAGGCCAACAAACTTCATGCATCTCACAATTATTCAAGCTATCGGTTCATGTAGTGAAATAAAAGTCTAATAAGGTAGTTGACCATGGGATCAAATTGCAAAGAGGATCCCAACTCCTAACTGCTAATGAATTCACGGCATTGCTAAGTGAGCAAGAGGAAAAGAAGAACTGAAATTGAGGAAGAAGAAACAGCTTGCAGAGCGCAAGATAGAAAGGATTGAAGAATTGGAGGAAAAAAGTCTTATGAT
This sequence comes from Sequoia sempervirens, assembly GCA_007258455.2. Classification (NCBI taxonomy): domain Eukaryota; kingdom Viridiplantae; phylum Streptophyta; class Pinopsida; order Cupressales; family Cupressaceae; genus Sequoia; species Sequoia sempervirens. Next base: position 159,381,295 of record VDFB02105785.1, on the reverse strand, counting down.
AATTGAAAAGGAAAAGAAACAAGTAGCAGCAAAGGCTGAAAAGGAGCTACAAAAGAAGAAGGACAAAGAAAGGGAGGAGAAACGAAGAGAAAAGGAAGCTGCAAAAGGGAAAAATATTTAGAGAAGGCACAAGCAAATGTTGCAAAGGAGAGGATACTCAGTAGCCCTCTAAATCCCTTGCCTGACTACCATAGGATCTTCATAGATTTCCTATCTATTCAATTCCCCCAATATTTTCCATCATCTACCCAAGCTACCAACCAAACGTTTTAGAGTTGGAGTCCTTCTCACTCGCACTCCTATACACTCTCACCTAGCCCAACAAGTACCCAACCATATGAGAGTTGGAGTCCTCATTTAAAGGCCTATCAAACCTCACCCACCCCAAGCACAATCCAACCATCTCAATCTTGGAGTCCTTCTCCATCATAGGACATATCCAACTCACAAGACAACTTGCTATCAAATTTCAGTTTTCCTACATTTTTCGATTGATTTGAATGTTTGGTTGCTAGTTTTTTGTTGTGAAATTTTTGATGGATTTGAAATGATGTCTAAACTTTCTTTTCTTTGAATTTTTGTAACTTGAAACAACGGTATAGATTGAATACAAACAACATATTCCATCATGTTACTATCTATCTCTACAGTATGAAACATATGTATCTATCTATCTTCGCGAGAGGAAACTTATGTAAAGTATCTATCCCTGCAATACATAGTTGTGTGTATATATATATACATTTACATCTATACATCTAATAAAGTTGAATGAAAATGAACAAGGCTATAGGAAACATATGTATCTATCTATCTTAATCTATACATATATGTATCATAATGGTGTATCATTCTGTTGTTTTAAGTTATTTAGAAATTTTAGTATGTTGTATCATTATGTGCAGCATATATATGTATGGTAATGTTGTATTCGAAAGGGTTGGAAATATTTCAACCATAACAGAGCTTAAAGGGAGATTGACCGATAACAACATAAAGGATGGTTATGGAAATTAACAAGGTGTCCATTCATTTAAATGTAAATAGACAAGGAAATTGTTGGCAGTATGCACATACATATGCATATGTTGACTCCTACTTATGTTAATACCATTTCTCAAACAACATACTGAAATATAACTTCATACAACATATGCATATGCAAATGTATATATGCAATATGCATATTCATATGCATATGCATATCAAAAAATGGTACATAGTGTAACAACAAATTCATACATGTAATATTGAGTGTAATTGATGAAAAAACTAACCATGCATCTAATTTAAATGTAAAAGGAGAAGGCAATTGTTGATAGTATGCACATGCACATGCACATGCACATGCACATGCATATGCATATGCATATGCATATGCTGACTCCTACTTATGTTAATACCATTTCTCAAAAAACATACTAAAATTTAACTTCATACAACATATACATATATGCATATGTATATCAAACAATGGTACATAGTGTAACAACAAATTCATACATGTAAGGTTGACTATAATTGAAGAATAAACTAACCATACATCTAATTGAGCTGATTGGAAATTAACAACATATCAAACAATGGTACATAGTGTAACAACAAATTCATACATGTAATATTGAGTGTAATTGATGAACAAGCTAACCATGCATCTAATTTAAATGTAAATGAAGAAGGCAATTGCTGACAGTATGCACATACATATGCATATGTACATGCACATGCACATGCATATGCATATGCATATGTTGACTCCTACTTATGTTAATACCATTTCTCAAACAACATACTAAAATTTAACTTCATACAACATATGCATATATGCATATGCATAGGTACAATATGCATATGCATATCAAACAATGGTACATAGTGTAACAACAAATTCATACATATAAGATTGACAGTAATTGAATAACAAACTAACCATGCATATAATTGAGCTAATCAGAAATGAACAACATAGAGACTAATGGTACATAGTGTAACAACAAATTCATACATGTAATATTGAGTGTAATTGATGAACAAGCTAACCATGCATCTAATTTAAATATAAATGGAGAAGAAAATTGTTGACAGTATGCAAATACATATGCATATGCACATGCACATGCACATGCATATGCATATGTATATGCTAACTCCTACTTATGTTAATACCATTTCTCAAACATACTAAAATTTAACTTCATACCACTTATGCATATGGGTATGTGCAAGATCATGATGGGCCAAAAAATGGCAATATGATGGGTATGTGGCTAACGACAATTTTTTTACCCAAAATTGATGAAATGAAAAGGGTTTTTAAAGGAGATTCTCAGCGTTCCACTGATATAAATTATGCTTTACTTTGAATTTAATAAGTAATTATTATTCATTTTCTATTCAAATTACGACTAAAGTCCTGATTGATAGGCTGATTGAAAAACATCTATAGCTTTCAAACAATATCACATTTTTTGAATCTGAAACATGTGTCACATTCTATGCTTCACATACTATAGGATTAAAAAAATAAAAATTGAATCTCATGAATTTTTGACCAAGTTAAGGTGGTTAGACATACGAGTTTTTATGTTTTTTAAAAATTTGTAATAAAAATTCATAATTAATTATGTACTTGGAAAAAAATTACAAAAAAACATGCATCACATTGGGGCATGAGTCATCTACTTATATCTAAAATCTTATTAAAAAATATTATCATTTAATTGTGGTTCTAGGGTGGTCAGACAAACACCTACTTATTTTTTCCTGAAATTTAAGTACCATTGCATTGAAATTTCAAATTTTCACCAAATAGATTTTTTTTTTTAAACATACCTAGTAGTTTAGAAACTACATTCAATTTTCTATAGATTCTATTCTTACACATTTTTAAATTTAATATAGATAACTTATTCAAATTTTTACGTCAAGTTGCCTAACTCTGATTTTTCTGAATTTTTGCCCCTTAAGGGCCTATTTTTTCCATGATGATCCCGCACATACCCATATATGCATATGCATATGCATAGATGCAATATGCATATGCATATGCATAGATTCAATATGCATATGCATATCAAACAATGGTACATAGTGTAACAACAAATTCATACATGTAAGATTGACCTTAATTGAAGAACAAACTAACCATGCATCTAATTAAGCTAATTGGAAATGAACAACATATCAAACAATGGTACATAGTGTAACAAAAAATTCATACATGTAAGATTGAGTGTAATTGATGAACAAACTAACCATGCATCTAATTGAGCTTATTTGAAATGAGCAACATATCAAACATTGGTACATAATGTAACAACAAATTCATACATGTAAGATTGAGTGTAATTGATGAACAAACTAACCATGCATCTAATTGAGCTGATTCGAAATGAACAACATATCAAACATTTTTGTACTATCACATATCAACATCTCCAATTCTAATTGACACAAATAAAACAATCATACAATGTGTAACAACAAATGCAGACATGCACGATTGACTGCAATTGATGAACAAACTAACCATGCATCTATTTGAGTGTATGAGAAATGATTATAACATAAGTAGGAGTCAGCTGCAATTTGATGGAGACTGTAATGTTGTTGTTGCTTATGCTTATGCATCGTTCCTTCATTCCACTCTCCACCTAAAATAACAACTTCACTTTTTTGTTTGCATATGCATATATACATATACATATGCATATGCATATGTATATACATATATGCATGCATATACATATACACATGCATATGCATATCCATATACATATGATCACTTGAATAGAAAGTGTAACAACAAATTGGTACATGTAAGATTGAGAGTAACCGATGAACAAAGTAACCATGCATCTAATTGAGCTGATTGGAAATGAACAAGGGTCTTATGTTATACATGTAAGATTGAGGTGTCTTAAGTTAATAGGAATGAACACTTTTTTTGTAATAAGATTAAGGGGGATATGCGTTGGAAGAAGTATTATCTATACAAGATATACAAAGAAACCATTGATGCCATCATCAATACTAAATCAGTATATCTTTGACAGATTAGACTCCTCCAATGTATATGCACAATTGTAACTTTTATATCATTGAGGTGATGAAGGGTATGTTTGCAATAAATGAAAAAGTGCAAGTTATAGTATGGCATCCCCAATTCATACATGTAACATTCAGTGTAATTGATGAACAAACTAACCATGCATGTAATTGAGCTAATTGCAAATGAACTATGTTATTTGTGCAATGAAAGAAGAATTCCATGTTATACTATCGCGTTCCCAATTGTAAATGTAATTCAATATAATTCAATTAAGACTTCTAATTGTAATTGTAATTGCATGTAAGACTTGTGAATGTAATTCAATATAATTCAATTAAGACTTCTAATTGTAATTGCAATTGCATGTAAGACTTGTGAATGTAATTCAATATAAATTAAATTATGCATGGAATTCATATAAATGTAAATGAACAAGGCTATATGAAAATAAATTTCTATATATATGCCATATGTAATTGTAGACCTGCAACTTGTATATATATAATGGCAGTATTATAACATTATCATACACTTCGTAGTTGCGGGTTGTTGAGATGAATGGATGCACAGCCCCTGAAGCTTCAATAAAGGACTTTAGCCATGAAATATAATCAACCACAAAAGAAGTGTTACAACAATGGAATGTTGATTGAAGATTCTATTGATATGATGATTGATATGATATTGATATGATATATTACAAATGAACAAGATGCCTGATTAAATAGGCAAGAGGCAAACCCTAATATGCATGAGATGTTTCCAAGTGTTAAAATCTAACAACATGTGACAACATGTGAACCCTATGGTGATGATCATTAAATGATGAGATAAGTTCTAGAAGGAATCTTATCCCACAAACTAGGAAGGGAATATTATCCCATTTATTAAATGATTGCAACCTAGGACTAAATGATTAAATGCAAGACCTAAGTTAACTTATGCTAGTGTAATAATTAATTAATTAATTACACCAACACCCCCCATAAATGCAACTTAGGGAGGAAAATGCAATGTGTTGTGCATGTTTTGCACACACGCCCTGCCATAGGCAGGGACTCCCCTTTTTTTTGCTCCCGACAGGTTGCTTTGCTCCTATCTTGTTTTGTGTGCCCCATATCCAAGCCAAAATTGGTCATGTGCCATCAAATGATCAAATCCCCTACCCAAATTCACCTACTTGGGGTATTCAAATCTATGGAGAAATGAAGTTCTCCATCCCCTTTTTTTGCCTTTTGTCTTGTTCTTGCTGTTTTGGAAACATCTGTGGACCCCCGTCGCTCCCGTTTCCTCATTTTTGACTTTGGGGTCACTCTTTTTTGGATCTAGGATGTGTTTGAAGTACGTAAATGAACTTTCAAGGTTTCGTTAACGTTCTATTAGGTTTTGATGGTTTCAGAACATTCCCTCCGGAATTCCCTTCGTCCTTGGCTATTTGGAAACATCTGCGGGCCCCCGTCACTCCCGTTTCCTCATTTTTGACTTTGGGGTCACTCTTTTTTGGATCTAGGATGTGTTTGAAGTATGTAAACGAAATGCCAAGGTTTCGTTAACGTTCCGTTAGGTTTCGATGGCTTCGAAACATTCCCTCTGGAATTCCCTTCCTCCTTGGTTGTTTGGAAACATCCGCAGGCCCCCGTCGCTCTCGTTTCCTCATTTTTGACTTTGGGGTCACTCTTTTTTGGATCTAGGATGTGTTTGAAGTACGTAAATGAACTGCCAAGGTTTCCTTAACGTTCTGTTAGGTTTCGATGGTTTCAGAACTTTCCCTCCAGAATTCCCTTCCTCCTTGGCTGTTTGGAAACATCTGTGTACCCCTGTCGCTCCCGTTTCCTCATTTTTGGCTTTGGGGTCACCCTTTTTTGGATCTGGGATGTGTTTGAAGTGCTTAAATGAAGCTGCCAAGGTTTCGTCAAAGTTTGGTTAAGTTTCGGTGGTTTCAGAGCTTTGTCCCCTTTTGATGTTTTGGAACCGGCCACCTCCCTTCGGCCTCGGGCCCCCGTGGTCATTTCTAGGGCTCTGCCTCTCGTGGCCATTTTGGAACTTCCGGGCCACCTCCCTTCGGCCTCCCGAGGCAGCCCCTCCATGGCCGTTTCCGGGGCTCCGCCTCTCCGTGGTCGCTTTGGAACTTTCGGGCCACATCCCTTCCGACCTCTGGGCACAGCCCCTCGTTGGCGTTTCCTCCGCCTCTGTGGCCGTTTTGGAACTTTCGGGCCACCTCCCTTCCGGCCTCCGGAGCTCGGCCCCTCTGTGGCCATTTCCGGGGCTCCACCTCTCTGTGGCCGTTTTGGAACTTCCAATGGCCACCTCCCTTCCGGCCTCAAAGCCTGGCCCCTTCATGGCCATTTCCAGGGCTCCGCCTCTCTGTGGCCGTTTTGGAACTTCCGATGGCCACCTCCCTTCCGGCCTCCGGAGCCCGGCCCCTCCGTGGCTGTTTTCGAGGCTCCGCCTCTTCGTGGCCGTTTTGGAACTTCTAACGGCCACCTCCCTTCCAGCCTCTGGAGCCCGGCCCCTCCGTGGCCGTTTCCGAGGCTCCGCCTCTCCGTGGTCATTTTGGAACTTCCGACGGCCACCTCCTTTCTGGCCTCCAGAGCCCAGCCCCTCCATGGCCGTTTCTGGGGCTCCGCCTCTCCGTAGCTATTTTGAACATCCGGGAGCCTCCCTTCTTCCCGGCTGTTTTGAACATCCGGGAGCCTCCCTTCTTCCAGGCTGTTTTGAACATCCGGGAGCCTCCCTTCTTCCCAACTGTTTTGAACATCTGGGAGCCCGCCTTCTTCCTGGCTGTTTTGACTTCCATCCGTTGTCTACCTTCTGGCTTTCTTTCGCTGTCTTTCCGCCCTCTAGCACTCGCACCCTTGAAGCACGCATTAATGTTTATGGTCCAAATGAGCTCCAAATATGAATATCAAGTTATTTTGATGATGCATGGATAGATCTAACAAGGAATTTGTAGGTTTGACTGACATTTTCCTTAACTCATGTATAAATGCATTTACAACACTTCGTGTTTGCAGGAGTCAAGAAGCCTTCCGTAGGTCTATCGAAGAGGCCCATTGAGGGAGTTGTCTTACCTTTTTCTAGATGATGATGATTTCTAAGGAGCTTTTTGCCCATATCAGGGGCCACCAATCCATTGATGCAAATCATCAACCTACCTGTTTGATCCAATCAAAAATATTGCAAGTCCACCAGATGGAGGGCAGCCTTCAAACAGTCTTTGCTATAGTAAAAAGGGAAATCAACTAAAACACAAATCTGCTATAGCACTTGGGCACTACAAGACAAAATTGGGAAAAGACAAAAGATGTATTTTAAATTGTTGGATATTGTGGGTAGGTGAAGCCCTAACTTGTAATTGAATCTGATCCACTCATTGTGAATTAATCATAGCCATTGATTTGGGCTTTGGAAAACTATAAATAGGGGCTTTCCCCTCATTTGTAAGGGTTGGAGAATTGATGTAAAGACATTCTGCAGCAATACAAAGCAACATTGCATGATTTATGGGTGTTCCTTTTGAGTTTGCTCTTTATGTATGCATGGTTCACCTTCCATGTTAGTTTTAGTGTTAGTTTCTTGAATGGGAGTGATGATGGTGTTTGTTGTTTTAGTATTTGATGAACTTCCAGCTCATGCTTTTTGTGGTTCATTGGTGATGAATCACTTTGCAAAGCTAGTCTGAGCCTCTTTCCTTTATTGTTGCAACTTAGTTCGATTGCATGTACATGATGTGTGTATGTGATGTGAAAATCTGCAGTCTTTAGAAGATCACACTGGTTTTGTGTAGCTGTAGGTTTCTCTTGGTCAAACAAAACTCAGTTTAGGAAGTCTGTCTACTTTAGTAGCCACCATTGTTACTGTTCATCCGTAGCTTAGGATTAGAATAGATTTCTTAACCCTTCTCCTTTTGCTATTTATTTTAATCCTTGGTTAGAGTAGGACCAAAAGCATCACCATGAAGCTAAATCAGATGAACTTGATGAGTTTCAACTTGATGTTTTGAGTGGACAGCCATTGTTCATTCACTTCCAGCAGTTTGAAACTGCATTTGCAAACCCAACTTCTCATGCTTTGTAATTCATCTATAAGACCGCCTTGTGATTCCAGCAAATCACATCAAACAACTGAGATATTCTAAGCACTATCAAGACCTGACATTAGAGACCTTGGGATAGTGTTCTGCAACCCGATTGTGGAAGATTGTCTTTCAAGAGAGGTAGTGCACCTACGCACTGCCTATGTTGAGAAGTGCATAAAAAACACATCAACACAATGATTATGCAAGATGATGATGGGTCCCGGCTACGAGGCCATGTTAGGTACCCATGTACATGAAGATGCAGAAAATCTCCCACAAATGGAGAAAAGGGGAAAACCCAATGGGAACAAAACCCCTCTCCAAAAAAAGAGATGAAAGAAAAAAAATGTGAGAATGGGAAGGATAGAGGACTCCCAAATACCCCCCAAGAACACCATCCGTCACATGGATACAATATAATCAATGCCCCCCCATAGGAGGGAAAGAGAGAGACTATATAGCCCCCCCAGAAGATGATATCACCTGCAAAAAAGGTAAGTGTCTGAAGACAGAACAAGATCCAATGTCGACAAACAACTTGTCTCCCTTTCGGAAGAAACAAAACCAAGTACAAGTGAAGAGATGCTTCCCATTCCGGATAGGAATTGAAGGAAGGAAGGATGTATGTTGATGGTGTCTCTAAACTCTGCTCAAATGTGTCCTTGCCTGAAAATGAAGATGCCACAATCAATGAAGAGGGTGACAAACCAAGACGATGCAGAAACTGATGTCGAACAATATCCAAAGACAAAGATAGAATGGATATGATGAATGTGATGGAGATTTGATAGCCCCCCCTGAATGAATTGTCCTCAAAACCACTGAAAGAAGTCTGAAGCAAATCCAATGGTGGATGTTGAAGAAACCTCAAATCCTGAATGGAATGACAGGGAAGAAGTCTCAGATATGAAATCTTTGAAGAGAAACTCAATGCCTCCAATGTAGTCTCTGAATTCCCAATCAAGGTTGAGACAAAGGAATGTGGATACTCAAGAAAACTCTCCAAGGTGTGATCTAAATAGAGGAGTGATATCCCCTCAAGAATGTTCTCCAAACCTGTAGAAGTAGCCAAGTCAGTGATACCTGAAACGAAGCCATCCTGTGAAGCCAAGTCTGAAAAACAGAATGTGTCCTGATGGATAGAGATGATGGTGGAAGCCTCAATCAATGATTCTGGACAAGGAATCATTGAATGTGAAGGGATACCAACTATCTCTGATGAAGAAGAAGCACGGAAAGGGACCTTGTCAACCTCTTCGGAAAGATCAAGGTAATCAACTTCCTTTCACAACAATAGCATCATGGGGTACTGGATCTGAAGAATGACATTTTGAAGCATGATCATCAGGGAATGGTGGAGTGTCTGAATCTCCATATAGCTCCCAAAGCTTAGCCCAAAGAATGTGAGGACAATCACAATGATCAATAGATCTCAAAACATTGCAATCAACTTGCATCACAATGATTTCCAAAACAGTGTACCTGTTGCAACTCCAAGAAAATTTTTGAACACCTTCACTTGGACAGGGAACTATACCAAACAGATGAGGCAATAGATCAAGTGACTGAAGATGGTGGCAGATCCCATCTCACCATTGCTGATAGTTACCCTTGTGCAACATAACCAAAGAAGGAGAGTAATATGCAAGCCCCATAATGAAAATTCTCCACAAAAATCAAAGACACTGACCTTCAACGACAAATAGAAGACTTCTAGATAGATATGCAACTGAGAATATGCCTTCGAGATCAAAAAATTCTTCTTCAATCTTCAGGATGTCTCAAGAATCACAAAACCAAAAAAAAAGATACCTGGAGCTGAAACCAAAGAAGATGACTAGACTGATCATGAAAAAATGCACTGAAATATCTCTCGAATGCCACTGGGATCTCCAAAATCTGACAATCTGATGCGAGGATATGCACTTTTGAGTCCAAAATGGAGAGTTGACTTCAGTTGACTTGAATATATGATGACAGAAGAATCTTGAAAAATAGAGTGCACCACTAAAAATTAGACTTCAATAGCTTTCCAACGGTATATCATTTGTGAATTTTTGATATCGTATGTAGAAGATACGGCCTCTGGAAGATTTATGCTTGATTGAAGAGATGTTGGCTAACTGGGTGCAAAAATAGAGCTCCTAGGGCTTAAAAAATAAGCCCCCGGTCATTGATGTGACCACGGGGCTAGGGTGCTAGCAAAAAAAACCTCCGCCTGGATGGCGGCATCGGAGTGGCTGCAAGGTGGTGAAAGGTGGTGGTGCGGTCGACGGAGAACCCAACGCCGAAGTCAAACGAGGCCCATGGTCGGCAATGGAACCGGGGCTGGAGTCTTCAGTTGGTGGCGGTGGTTGGTGGCCGACAGTGAATGGGCGGTCACCGGGAGAACACTCTGGCATCGGCGATGGTGATTGGGAACGGTGGCCGAGAACAAACTTCGGGACGAACACCGGCAGTCGGCGGAGCGATGACGAGACACAGCAGAGGTGGGACTGAGTGACGCCAGATGATGCCACGTGATGGGATGGAGCCGACGGGAGTTTGCAGACTGTCGGCGAAAGCTGACTAATATTTTTTGAATAATGCAATTAAATTTGCAAGTCAAAAAAAACAAATGCTGATGAAATTTTTTATAAAGTCTGCAGAAAAAATAAATCAAAGCCAACGGTGGAATAAAACTATAGTCCGCCGATGAAATATTTCTACCGACTACCAATTTAATTGCAGGTCGAACTCTGCATAGGATTAAGTTTTGCGATAACTATAGAAAAAATGCCCAAAAAAATAGCCAGATTATTTTTTTATTTTTCTAAAAAAAATTTGCCTTGATGGAGGACAAAGAGGGATGATTTTTTTCTACAAAAATGTACGGATTTGTACAAAAATTGCAAACCCTAGATTATACCTCAAAGGCTCCCGGTTGAATCTACTCCGATTTTGACAAATGAATAGGCGATCTATGGGTTTTGAGGCCTTTTGGATGCAATGGAGAGGTCAGAGAGGGCCTGATCTACACTAGAAAATAGCTTGGCTCCTAGGTAGAACCAACTAGCCTGCAACATAAAACTCCAAGCCTGCTTGAATCTTGCACTCCAAACTTCCTGGATCTAGGGTTGATGTTTCAATGGACTAGCTCTGATACCATGTTGAGATGAATGGATGCACAGCCCCTAAAGCTTCAATAAAGGAATTTAGCCATGAAAGATAATCAACCACAAAAGAAGTGTTGCAACAATGGAATGTTGATTGAAGATTCTATTGATATGATGATTGATATGATATTGATATGATATATTACAAATGAACAAGATGTCTGATTAAATAGGCAAGAGGAAAACCCTAATATCTATGAGATGTTGCCAAGTGTTAAAATCTAACAACATGTGACAACATGTGAACCCTATGGTGATGATCATTAAATGATGAGATAAGTTCTAGAAGGAATCTTATCCCACAAACTAGGAAGGGAATATTATCCCATTTATTAAATGATTGCAACCTAGGACTAAATGATTAAATGCAAGACCTAAGTTAACTTATGCTAGTGTAATAATTAATTAATTAATTACACCAACAGCATGCACCTATCTTTTGGCCAAAGTATGTATGTGTGTATAGTATACACACATACATCTAGGTATGTGTATAGTATACACACATACATACATACATAATTGTGTATGTATGTATGTATGTGTGTGTGTGTATACATGCATACATAATATTTTAATGTTTATTATAATATAAAGATGTTGAATATTATATCAATTCAAAAAGAAAAATGTTTAGTCAATTAAAAAGTAAAATGATTACTAAATTGACTAGGAAATTCCTATAAATGATTAGTCAATTAAAAAATTAAAATGATTAGTAAATTGACTAGGAAAATCCTATAAATGGATATGATTGTATTCCCAAAAATTCCACGATTTAGGTAGAGACGACGGACAAGGAAAAGTGGATGATGGCGGTCAAAAAAAAATTAGCAAGGGGTTCATGGCACCGATCGAAAGAGTCGGTTAAAACATAGGTGCATAAAACCCTTAACAGTCGAGCTACAAAAACCCATGAATGGTATGTATATGTATACACACAGTCGGCAAAAAATATAGCTACTTGAAACCCTTAACAGACATTATCTATATGTATACACATATTGCCACTATACATATGCAAATTACAGAGGTATAAAATGAAAACAAAGGTCTATATGTATGGTGGACTATGTGTATATGTGTGTATACACAAATATATATGCATATACAAATTACAGAGGTATAAAATGAAAACAAACTAATATATTATGGCAGAGTGTGTGTATACACATATATATGGATATATAGACATATACACACACTCGACCGAATAAATGCATAAATGTAACTGTATACACACAGTTAGCCATATATATGCATAAATAAAACTGTATACTCACATATACATAGAGTTTGTCATTATATAGTTGCATTATTTCTGCAAAATTACATTTTCTCTTCATTCCTATGTGTATATGTGTGTATACACAGATATTTATGCATATATATACATTTATATGCATATATATTTGTGTATACACACATTTACACAAAGTCGGCCATCTATATGCATATATATATCTGTATACTCACATATACACATAGTCGGCCATAATATAGGTGCATTATTGCTAGAAAATTAAATTTGCTTGCCCTCCCTGTGTGTATATATATGTATACAGATATGTATATGTATAAATACATATATATATATATATATATATATATATATATATATATATATCAGTATAGAGATATATATACACAAAAGTGACCATGAATAAGCTGCAATAAAGCTTCATTACATGAGGAAATCATTACAACTTGACAAAAAATATTTTAACAAAAAAAAGTCACAAGAAAAACCTAGAAAAATCTTGCAATGCATAGTTACTGCCTGAGTGAGGTTGGAACACAACCTCACCTACGTAGCAAGAAGTTAAATAGTTTCATTTTACTAAATATGGTGTTGATAAACACAGAAAGCTCAAAAAATGCATAACCACGACTCACCCATCACCTCACAACCGTCAACCTCCATCCTAACTAGAGATGGCTTTGAATGCAACCACTCAAAATGAATAAAGTTTCATGAATGGATGTTTCATGAATTGAAAGTAAGAGCAAGCGAATGGTTTGCATGCCAAGGTGGTAGGCGTTAAGATCAACGGCGGAGGAATGTGTAGCAATTAATGTGCATTAACTAGGACTGCTAGTTGCAAGTACTAGTGCGGCACCAAACAATCATTGGTCATACAGATGTCTACGATTGGTATACGCCAAATTTTTAGACATTTTTGGCAGTTTTTGAAAATCACCTCCAAAACTTTGGATTCAAACATGCTCGAAATCTCCCAAAAAAAAAATTACATACTGCTAGCTCGACGGTCAAGGGACGTGGCAAAAAAAAAATTATCCAACTCAGATGTTGATGACATGGACCCCTCGCTCAAAGCTAACCTACCCACCATCAAGCCCTCTCCCTTATTCCCTATAATAAAAAGCGTAAGCAAGAATTGGTTTTTTTTTTTACCTAATACAACAAGTAATAAGAACAAAACTACCCAAAATAGAAGTCAAAGGAATGTGTTATTCTTTATACGTGCATACATGGTGATAGTAATATCTTACCTAAAAAAATATTTGATTACTATTAATACCTACCCAAGCAAATACCATACATAAAGCTTTTCATTTAGTTTAGTAAATCCTCATTATTTTGGTTATTTTTTCTTATTTTTATAATGTTTTTTTTTATTTTTTATGTTGTCTATTTTATTATGGAGTGAGTTTCTCGATGTTAATAAAAAATTATACAGTCAAATCTAAAAAATATAAGCTTTTATCATGAATTGTAAAAAATTTATGTTCTTAATTTAAAAAATTGACTGATTATTAGAGTTTACCTTCTTATTGGGACCTCATAAGATTAGAGTATATGTAACATTAAATATTTCAATCCATATAACCCTTGTCTAAAATGAAATCATTGTCCTAGAAGTCGATATATCCTACATTCAAAATCAATGTGATAGAATTGAAATAATATTTATTTGCAAGTTATGGTGAGGTATAAAATTTCAAATAATATTTATTACAATTTGTGGTGAGGTATGGCATTGACAAAATGTGAAGATAAATATTTTTTTGTAAATCATCATGCAAGTGATTGTTGATCTTGATGTCTATGTGATTTTTTCTTATCAATATAGAATCTAATTTTGATGAAAAAATATGATTGTTTGTTGACTTTATCCTTTTATTGTAGTCTGATCACATATGTAGACATTAAATATCACAATGAATATGCCCCATACTCAAAATCAATTCAAATCAACTCGATGTCTTTGTAACCTCTTATGAAGTGTGTCATTTAACAAACAAAAAATGTTTTGATTTATTCATAAATGAAAATGTAAATGGTCAATGATCTTGGTCAATGGGGAGAAAAGGGTTTGAAAGCACAAAGAAGGCATTTTTTATGAAGGATCCTAGTTCTTTGTGCTTTCAAATCCTTTGCTCCCCTTAAAAATTGTATCCCCTCTCTTGAAGACTCTGAGGAAACCTTTCTTGACTTTGGTGTCTACAAGATTGTTTGTTCATGTGGCACACCTTATATAGGTGAAACTGGTCGCTTGTTTAGCACTAGAATCAAAGAGCATGGTGCTGACATCAAGCATGAATGAGTTCTAAAATATGCTCTTGTTGACCACTCATCTTCTACCAAACACCATATTTTCCTAGAACACACCCAAATCTTGTGCAAAGAAGACAACTTCTTCAAAAGGAAACTCAAAGAAGCCATTGAAATCAACAATCACCTATTGAACCTCAATCATGATGAAGGGTGGAAGTTAAGCTAGTCTTGGCATCCCTTGTTAGCCAACCTAAGGGCTCTTCTTCCTCCTTCATCGCATTAACTTCTTGTCTCCTCCTTTCCTTTTTTTCCCTCTTCTTCCCTTCTTCTCATGGTCTTGCTCTCTCTTCCTTTGTTTTAGCTCATCTTGTCATGTTTTTTGGTGTTGTGAGTCTATCCTTTCATGGCTCCTCCTTCCTTGTTTTCTTCCCCTCCTCCCTTCCCCATTTTGTTCTTGGTCTTTTATAGGTTCATTGGTTTGTTTTCATGCTTCTTGGCTACATATGCATACACATATATGGATATGTATATGTATGTGTATGTATATGTGCTTCTTTTCTTATTTGTTTTTGTTTTCCCTCGTTTTCCCTTCATTTGATTTCTTTTTTTCCTCTTTATGGTCAATTTTTTGTTTAGTTTTAGCTCCTTTTTGTCTTTCTCTCCCTTTTTACTTCATTTTTTTTCTTCCTAAGTTTTGTTTTCTCATCTTTTTCTATTCTTGTTTTATTTTATTTTCTTTTTCTATTATTTTTGTTTTTTGGTAAGTGGCATTTTGTCTTTAATTTCTTGTTAATCTTTTGTTTTGTCTTGATTTTTTCTTGTCTTTTCCTTTATTTTCATCTTTCTCTTTTGTTAAATTTTCTCCTTTATTCTATTGGTTTAATTTTGTCTTTTTTTTTTTAGGGGTCTTGTATAGTTATTTTCTCTTGGTCTTTTATGCTTTTAGGATACATATACATATACACACATATACGTATATGTTTATGATCTTGGTCTTATATAGGTTTTCTTATCGATTTTTTATGCTTTGAGCATACATATACATATATAGGGATATGTACATATATATATGTATTTGCTCTTGTTTTCTTTTTCATTTTTTCTTAGGTTCCCTTCTCTTGCCTTCATTTTTCCTCTTTGTAGATGTTTATTTTTATTGTTCTTTTTAGCTCTTTTTTTCCTCTCCCTTTAATTTCTTGTTTTTTTTCCTCATTTTTTTGTCTTTTCTTTTCTCTTTTTGGTCTTTCCTAATAGTTTAGTGTATGTATATATATATATATATATATATATATATATATATATACACTTACATACATACATATACATACATATATGCATAAATGCATATACATACATACATACATACATCTCAATACTATATTTATGTTTATTTATTTATATATAATCTCTTTTAGTGTAATTTGTTTTCTTATTTATTTCCATTCTTTTTCTCTTTCATTTTCTTATACTTTTGCATATTCCCCTTCTTGGTTTCTTTTATTTCTTTCTCATTTATTTTTTGTAGCTTTTTGTTGGTTGGTAGTTTGTCATTAATTTTTTATTGGTTTAATGTTTGTCTTTGATTTTATTGTGTATTTTCTTTTGTTATCAACTTTTCATTGATTTACTATTTATCTTATTGGGTTTAAATTCGGGGCCTCTTTTTCTTCTCTTTTTTTTTCTCTTATTTTTAATATTATTGGTTGTTGTCTTGTCTTCCTCATCCCCTATGCAATGCAACATTCTCTTACATTCTCCTTCAACTCTTTGCTTTCATCCTGATGATGGATCACAAAGTGTGATCCGAAACGTTGATGCAAAAAAAATTATGCAATCAAATCCAAAAATTTGTGGTATAATCATTATGGATTGTGGAAACTTGATATCTCTAAAATTTATTTGTTAAGATAAATGTTTAGGAGGAAGATAAATTTAATATTTATTATTTAATTATTATAGTTAAAATTTATTTTATAAGATAACTAATTAGAAGGTAAATTTAATTTTTTTTCTAAATTTTTTTATTTTTCATTTTTAAAAAAATCATTTTAAATTATTTATGCAAAATTATTTAAGATAAAGTCATAAATTTAAATATATTTTTTACATTTTCCATTTTCTCAAAAAAGTAAAATTCATTAAATATTTTAAATAATTTTGCATAAATAATTTAAAAATTATGAAAAAATTAATAAAATTATTTATTTATTATGAAAGAATAGATATTTATTACATAAATTTATATAAAATAAATTGAATAAAATGAAATCAATATTTATATAAAATAATATCATATAAATCCTAAACATATAAAATAAATTTATTAACATATAACAAATATATTATAAAATAAACAACAATACATAAATAAATTAAAATTAATTATTAACAAATTTAATATATACTTTTTGAAAACTAGCATTAGTAGTTTTGAATGGGATAACCTATGGTAGCTATTTATTTTTTACAACTGATTCTTGCTTTAATCCGGTGCACAACCATTTTCTATTTGCAAATTATATTATACTCGGTAGATATTCAAAAAATAAGTGATAAAATACTTTTTCATTTGGTAACATAGGGCACACAATTGTGCTTTCCTGAGTACATCACTAATGGAGATTAAGCATTGTCAATGGTATTACTAATGATAAAAACATTGGAGATTTTTTAGGTATGTTATTTACATGCTATCTATATTTGTTTACAAACTATTAGATTTATAGTCCTAGGGTTTTGCAGCAAGTCTAATTGAGTACATACTATGTTTATCACTGCTCTCAATCTTAGTAGATGTCTATTTTCAAGTTGTGGGTTTTTCTTTTCCAATAGGAAGAACACTTATCCATTTGCAGGAGAAAAAATCCAAGAGAAATTGTCAATTGGGATGAATTCAAGTCCATAAAGTTCACACAATGTGCATAAATAAAACCTATATGTCTCCAGATTTGAGCAGTTATTGAATTGTGGGTTTCATGTCTTTCACATAAATTTTGAATGGTTGTTGGTGATCTATGAAACTCTAAAGCTTGCAACTATTGTGAATGGGGTTCTAAGGAAATCTACCCAAGACATTGAAATGAAAGGCCTCACCATTCCTGAAGGTTAGATAATTCTTTTTTATATGGAAGAGACAAACTACTACCATAATCTATATCTAGACCCACTCAAATTCAACCCTTGGAGATGGTAGGAATTGTCAGGCATAATTTTTTACATTTTAAATTTTTGAGCCATTCCAAATTGATTAAGACTTGAGAAATGTATGAATATTTATTCTTAGGTGAATTCAAATAGTATTTCATGGCATTTGGACGAGGGAGCAAGCTATGCCTAGGCAAGGAATCAGGCATAATGAAAATATCTTTATTGCTCTACCACTTTGTTATTAGATATAGGTAAGTATCCATTATACTGAACAAGCCATGTAGACTTCCTTGTTTTAATGTTTTGAGGCCCATCTTCATCTCCACCACATTAACATGAAATTTTGTCCTTCACGCCTTTTAGTGTCAATTTTCAAGCTTTGTCGTATCTTAACCAATTTCTCTCTGTAATAAAATCTCTTTTATTAATATTAAGGGATTTTTTCGCTTTGCGATCCAATATTTAGGGGCGTTGCACAATGAAGCAATATTAGTTCAATGGGTCTATTGAACATTATTGAAGGTATATTATACTTTTATGAGGATTATAATTTTAGATGATACAGTTGGAGATTTTATCAGTAAGATATTATTCCATCAATGCAGTTATGTACACACTTCTAAACATTAGAGTCGTGTTTATTATGGTTAGTAGAATTTGGAAAATTCTATATAAGAACAAATTTGGATGTCAAGTTCCCTTTCTCCAAAATTTTAATGTTTTGGAATTATATGATTTTTTTTTTATATATTGGAATTAGAACAATTTTATTGGAATTATAATGTTATGTTGAGAAGCCATTAATCAATAATTAAAAATATATTTTCTAATATTTGCAAACATAAGCTCATAAATATAATCAAGGAATAGAATATTATTTATAATATTATAAAATTCAATATCAAATTATGAAAAGAAAAAAATAAAAAATCATTTTGGGTTATGTTTGATAGAGAAGCAGACATTGTTTTCCCTCTATTTAATTTGAAATAAGAAAAAACAACATTTTTCCTATTTTAATCAATTTTTAAGTAGTTTTTAGTTTCCCAAGTAATTGAATTTCATTTATACTTTTGATTTTTATCAGGCATATATATTACATGTTGATGTAATCCTAGACTACAAATTATACTTTTCACTTTGGAAACTATTTTTTTAATGTAATTTCAATGGAAGCAAGAAAAGAAGTGACTACAATTTAATATTTTGAAATGAGTACATGCAATATCTAGCATCGACCTATTGATTAAAGAAATTTTTTAAATATAAGAATATAAGAATCTTGTTGAGTCATTAAGTAGCAATTTGTGAACCATATCATCTAATACCTAATTTTTCTTTCTTTTTAATGAAAGAATAAGAATTAGATGTGCATTGATACTTTGTACAATTTTGTAATAACTCTTCACTATTTCTTTAACAACTGATAGTTATAATTGTCAAGTGTTTATAATTAGAGGAAGACTTGCTTTTTATGTAACTATTATTTACTTTTTCCCAATATTTATAATCATTATTGTTTCAAGGTGTGTTGTTTGTATTGTCAAAACTCACCTACTTTGCAATTTCCATTTTACACCATGACATTAAATGTGATAAAATGTACTGGGAAGAAAGCTAGCATTAAATGTAAAATCACAAAGTTCCTCAATCTTTACCATTCAATGCAAATATTACAACATTGTCAACTGTAACATAAACCAAAAAATTGACAAATTTCAAGATTATTATAAACTTACTATATTATCAACATTGATAATGATGAACGACATGGGCGGGAAGATGCGGAGAGGTGGGGTTTTGAAACTTTCTGAGAATGTAGAAATGGACGATGACGATCCTGACCCAGATGGCTGTCGAACAGGAGTTTCCTGGGCCGTGCTTTTGATGGGGAGAAGGCATTTTTGGATACTGTTGCTAGAGTCGACGCGGGCAGGAGATAGTGGATGGGCTCCTGTAGATGAGAATGTTGGTGTCTCTGAAGGTGAGGGGGACCCTGTTCATGTTTGGTCTCACGTTGGGATCGGCCTCGGAGACTGCCCTTCCTTACTTGAGGTGGCTATAGATGGGTATTTTGCTCTGTTGGTCACTTTTGTTGTGTCTCCCCTATTGGTGCTCTTCAGTGGTGCTACAAGTGGGGACTCTTTTGATTCCCTGGTTGGGGGTTTTTTTGTTGTTGGTGATGTAGTTTTTGAATGGTGTTGGTGGGCAGGTATGTTTCCCTCAATGTTTTCTGGTGTTGGGTGGTTTCCTCTTCCACTTTGCTACTCTCTGCAAAGAGTGTGGGGTTGCATGGGCTTCCTTGATGTTTCTGGGTTGAAGAAGGGGCTTATCTCTGGTTCGACTTGGTGTAGTAGGATGGCTTTGGGGATTTACTTGTTGGCCCTTTCTTCTTCTCATTTCTTCTGGGGTGTTCTTTTCTTTTTTGCATTCACTGTTTGGTGGATCTCTGGTCTTGGTGACATAGTTGTGGTATCCTTTTAGCAGGGAGTGTGGGTTTGCATGGGCTTCCTTGGAGGTTTTGGGTTGAAGAAGGGGCTTATTTTTGGTTATGCTCGGTGTAGTAGAATGGCTTGGGGGATTTATTTGATGGCCTTTTCTTCTTCTTCTCACTTCTTCTGGGGTGTTTGTTACTTCTGTACATTCTTTGTTTGGTGGCTCCCTTTTGGGGTTTTACTGGCACAGTTTTGGTCTCCAAATGGCAGGTGAAGTTTAGTGTTTTTTATCCTATTTTGGAGAATGTTATGGGTTATTGGCCCATTTGGTGGAGTGGCTATGCTACCCAATTTTGTTTCTCCTTGTACTTTGTTGGGTTTTGTGTGGGCCTACACTGGTGTTATCAGTAGTCTTTCATGTTGAGAGCAGGTATCTTTCTGAATCCCTTGTTCTTGGTTTACCCCATGTGTGTCGTGTTATACGTTGATGATGTTTGGGGGATGGTGTTGTGGCTAGACCCTTCCGTGGGTATGGATTTGGTGTTGTATCAGATTGGTTCAGTGCTAAAGGTTTCGAGGGCTGGGTGGTTTTCAGAGATAATTTTGATGACCCAGAAGTTGTCGTTGTGGTTGTTGGCTTTGGTTCTCTTTCTCACTGCAGTTTCTTCCTTCTCCCTGAATACTAGGTCTTATTTTGAGGTGAAGACCTCTCCTTTAGAGGTGGAGTCCTCTACCTCTCGAGTTGAGGTGTATTGTGTGGTTGAAGGCCTCTCCCTACTTTTCCCATTGAGGGGATTCCCATTTCTATTGAGGTGGAATGATGGTTGGCAAGGGTGTTGGCATTGTGGTGAGTCAGACGAGCTGGATTTTTTCTCCTATAGAGGTGGAGAGAGCAATGGGATTTTATGGAACACACTTGGAGCTTTGAGTTCTTATGATGACCTCTCCTATAGAGATGGACAGAGGATGTTGTTGGGCAAGGTTTTGTCTACTTGTGGGGCTTTGCTTTTGTAGACCTCTCACTTAGTAGTTACGGCCACTGGTATGGAGAGACTTATCTTCTTTAGTAATTGGCATGCTATGGCCTAGCTTTTGCAGGCTTTTCTCTTGGGTTTAAAGTCCCTGCCAAAACCTGGTTGTAAAGGGTTTTTGGTCCCATCAAAACCAATGGGGTCAAGATCCATGTGATTTCTTGGTTCTATGCTAGGCAGCTAGTTTTGGTTGTTGGTTTGTATCTTTTCTGTTGCGGGGCTTTTTTTACTTCTCTTTAGGCAATTTGGACATCCTTGTTTGGGTTTCATGGCCTAGAATTCAATGGTCTATGTGGCTATTTTTTGTATTTTGGACCGTATATTACAACTTACAAATTTATTAGACCATATTTTTTGACTTGCTATATTTTTGTATACCCGTAAATATGGCACTTAAAATTATTACTAAACCATAAAAATTTATTGTAGGCATATATATATATATATATATATATTAGTTTAGAATTTTTCAAAGATGGAATAATTCTTTCTAATTTCAGCTATCATTACTTTATATTAAATCTTTCTAATTTTTTAAATGTTTTTAACAATAAATTTAAGATTTTAAATTTTTTACTAATAATTATCATCACTTTATATTAATATATATGATATATAATATTTATTATAAAAATATATAGTAATTCAAAATCTTTTCAAAATAGAATATAATTGTTTTTATGTCGAGAAGCCTGTTGATGCCAAAAAATTTGCAAGGTAACAGCCTTTATGGGAAACTCAGTTAATGGGGGGACCGATTGCGCTAAACTAGGTGGCATCTAGATTTTTAAAGAAGTCGGCTTCTTCTATAATTGGGGTTTTGGAATGGGAAAAGGAAGAAAATATAAAAAATAAAGATCTAACTAAGACGATGTGCCAAGGAATAGATATAGGCACGATGAATCTACCTTTTGGGATTCAATTTAAGGGCCTATTCAACAATCTGCTATGTTCCAGAATAAAAAAATTAAAGATGAAAACCTAAATATTTAATTCAATGACATAAAATAATTCTCATACAAATTCACTGAAAAGAAGAGTCAAAGGCATGATCTAAACCAACAAACTTGGATTAAAATCATAGAAGTTCTACAAATAAAAAATTCAAGACAATAATAGCACAGTCTAATGTTTTGTCAAATAGCTTAAGAAAAATAGAAAGGCCAAACAATGGCACAGTCTAAGAGTCTCATACAATAATCTAAAAGCAATACAAAGGCCCGATATCTTTTCCCTAATTTTTCTGTATCTTCCAAACACATTTTTGGAAGGAAGAATCAATATATATAGATAAAAAATCCCACTGCCTAGTGGGCCAGTAACAGAAAAGATCTCATATCAAGAGCAATGATGCCTGGAGCAATGATTTCCTTTAGTCGTTGCAACATAAAAGATTTGGGCCATGGCATGTAGTCGCTCCTCGAATAGATGCATCCCCTCTTAATGATGGTAGTGGTCCCAAAAAACTCCTTCATAGACATGTGTCATTCAATCATGTAGTTGGGTAAGACACGTGGTAGCTTGGTAGGGCACGCAGTTCACTCTTGTCTTCCCTTCAATGAAGTCCCCATGAAAGAGACATGTGGCAGCAAGTCGGGGCCCACTCGTTGATTCCTCCTCACTACTTTGAAATACTATGTAGTGAAGACACGTGGAGGCATTCTTTACTATCGGTGCCAATTGTGGGGTCTATCAAAAAGTGTACACAGATGAAAGCTACGTGGCACATGGACGGGGCCCAATTGAAAAGTGAAGGGAAGCAGCCCTTAAGTTCCTATGGTGACAACATGTGGAAGCATGGCGGAAGCTGGTAGGAGAGTGAAGTAAGGCTTCCCTACAGTGAGTGTCCGACGGACACGTGGCAGTAGTGGATGAAGTTAAAAAAGATAAGGCATGGGCCCGTACTTAGCAAAAATAAAAACCGCCTGTAGGGAGCTCGAGAAATTTAACATTCATAGCTTTTGGCGACTACCAGGGGCATTTTTCCTGTGGAACAAGGAACCCAAAAAAAAATTTGCTTGCAAACCAAAGACCCATCCATTGGGCGATGAAGTTAAAACCTAGAGAGAGCAGCCTGCAGACGCAACCAATTAGCCTCAGATGGTGTCAATATATCGCGCAGATTCTCTTGTGCTTCACTTACATTGAGTATTTCTTTGTAAGGAAGTGCCATGAATATACTAGCCCTAGGCTCAAGTTGGAAGAACAGTCATGAAATCTAATGAGTGACATCTTCAATATCCACTATAGTACCTAGGGGTTGACTAAAACTCTAGAAAGTTGACGTGTCCTATTACTTCTCTTCAATTTTTTCCACAATCTACTCTGCAATCGACACCAAGTAATTAGAAAGAAATGAGGAGGGTAGGCCCATCTAGGTTAGCTGGAAGAACCTAGTGTACATGTTATTCATAGTTCAGTCTAGTTTGGAAACACACTCACTAGCATGGAGGATGGTCGTGTGGTAGTGGATAAACATGTTTGTTGTTTTGGCAGTGGCCTTCCAATCCTCGATCCCTGTGTTTTCTAAGTTTTCATCTAAGACCATGTATAGCTTATCTAGCAATTTTTTTGCCTCGGGAACCCTCCCTGTGATGATTTGCAGGAACTGGTCAATCACTCCATGAACTTCCCTACCAAAGCTTGTCACCTTTGCCATAAATTGGAGTGTTGGCTGAAGGGTCAGGAAAAAGGCCTTGACCTTTTCCCAATATGAAACATGTATAATTGTTGAGCCACTAGAAGGAGGTCCGACTAGGTAGCAAGGGCTTGGGGAAGACTTCTCAAAAGTCTAACCTTCGCACCCCTTGAGCCAACATCCTATGTCAATTCCACAACCCTTTTATTTGCAGCCGCAAGTTGTCCCTAGATGTTTCTCAATTCTGCAGACAAGTTTTCCTCAGCCTGATTTTTGTTTGTTGATTCTGTCTCAAGGGAAAGCAAGTCATCTCTTAGATTTCCTTCTCCAATTGGGTCTTTTGGGCCTCAAATTCAATGTCCTTCTATTGCAATCTTTGCTCCAATTGAGCACACTGATGTTCAAACCCTTCAACTTTTTGTTGCATTCCCTGCTCTGCCAGAGCCAACTGGTTCTAATATTCTTGGTTTCTCTGCCACAACTCAGTGATTAGATTAGGGTCATAGGATTGGAACTTTGCAAGTTCCTCTCAAATTTTAGTCTACTCTTCCATCGCTTTCTATGATAAGCACGCAATTTCTACTTCCTTCATTTTTTCCTTCGCCATTAGAACCTTGATTCTATCCTTTACAAGTTTCAACTCCTCCTTTTTCTTTAGCTGGCGACTAGACTTGAGGAAGTCGGTGGTCACCACCCACTATGTTTCTTCCATGATCTTAACTTTTTCCTGTGGTTGGGCTATGCTCAGATCGAGTGTCATGGCAAACATGTTGTAATCATTAGGTTGCATTTCCCCCTATGGTTTGATGATGATCAGGTACATGGTTGTGAAATGTAGCAATTTTTTATCTTCATTGAAACTAGTATACACCTTTGGCTTCACCAGCTTCTTGGCATCTTTGGCCTTTTGCTTCTGGATTCTGATAGCCTGTGCCTCCTTTTTATTATCACCCTACACCATAAATTGGGTTGGCAGCTAAACTAGCCTGCCTGCGAAAGGTGCGTCAGGAGGAAGAGAAAAAGGGAACATGAAGGTAGTGGTTCCAAGTGTTTTCTTTTTCAGAAGATCGGCTATAAGCGAGGAGAATGGAGGGATATTCCAAAACCTAGTTCATGAACCAGTGGGAGGACTCATCGGGTGTTGTGGTAGTAGTGGGGTCATGGTGAACTCCATCTGTTGGATGGATTAAGTTGGGCTCGATATAGTAGTAGTAGGAGAGGTATCAATGGCGACTGTAGATGCAAAGGGTGAAGTGATAGCAGACACTGAATGGGTAGAGGAAAAAGGTGAAAGGGTCTATGGAGGAGTCAAAACAAATGGTCCCACCTGTGAGAACTAGGAGAAACCTCCCGTGACCATTTGTGAAAAAGCGAAGAAAGAAGGGCCAACACTTGTAGTGATGGGTGGAACAGAGACAGCAAGGGACACTAAATATTGTGAAGTAAGAGAAGAGGGAGCAAAAGTTAGCTTTTGTCCAGATGATTGTGGTTCCTAGCTTGCCATGACCTCTCGACTTATTGTGGGCTCTTACGAACTTTCTCCAGTAACTACTTCTGTGTGTTGTCGTTTGACAGACAAGGAGTCTTCCACCTATATAGTCTCCAACTGTTGTTGTGAGGTTGTCTTGGTTCTTTTTGCAATCCAAGTGTGAGTCATCGAGGCCCTTGTACATGATATGTTCACCTGCTTGTTTGAAGAGACCTTGATAGGTTGCACTAGAGTCGTCTATGTTTTTACTTCCTTCTCCTTTCCCTTCCTAATATCTGCTTCAACCTCCTCCGAAGAGAGATCTTCATCATCACTTGCACTAGAATCAGTATATGCTTTGTTCCAAAATTTATTAGATCTATCATCCATCTCCACGCTCTAATAAGGGGCATCATAGCATTGGATTTCTTTTCAGTAGACCCAGAAATCCTTAATTTTTTACTCGCTCCAGTTTTGTTTTATTGACAACTCATTGCAAAGAGTAGACTTGATGTGAAGCTTCTGATTATACTTCGTTGAAGTGAATTAGCACTTGAGCCATGGCGGCCTACTATCATCAGTTGGAATATGAGCTAGATCAACCAATAGCTCACCCTCGTCCTTTAGCGAGTTCCATCACTTCTCCCAATAAGGTCGAGGGTTGTGCATTACCTTGACATGTTCATTTGGTAATTCATTTTTCAAGTTGTAATTCCATTTGTCGCAAATCCATACCAGCCCCAGATGAGCCAGCTTCACCTCTAGTAGCTGATGTGTCTTCTTTTTGGCCATTACCAACATTTTAAAACATAGTGGGCAAATGAAAAATCCCCTATTCTTGGTTGGTCCCCCACAAAAAGTATAGTCAATAATTTGTACCTTCCAAAACATTTTGAGGGCCAGCACCTGATTTATGAGATATGCCAGAATCTGGAATGGTTCCCTAGTAAAGCCTCACATTCAGATGAATGTGAAATCTTCTCTGAGAAACCAATCACATTTCGGAGTGAAATTTTGCATATACTTTGTCTAGGCTATGGTGAGTTGGTAAAGACCGTGATCCTCACTCAAGTCTCACAAAATCGGAGTCAAGAAATAATTT
The DNA here is from genome assembly GCA_007258455.2 of Sequoia sempervirens. Classification (NCBI taxonomy): domain Eukaryota; kingdom Viridiplantae; phylum Streptophyta; class Pinopsida; order Cupressales; family Cupressaceae; genus Sequoia; species Sequoia sempervirens. The sequence goes on along the minus strand of VDFB02105785.1, from coordinate 159,354,670 downwards.
GAAAATACATAATAATCATAAGTAGAGGAGAGGAGAGGAGTCCATACAAAAATTGGCCTTCTTCCATTTTCATCAAATATCACCAACTTCATATGTTTTTAGAAGAAATCAGGGTTCTAATGTAAAAACCTATGGTCCAAAGGAAAGAAACCTAAACCTTTATTGCATTTTGTAGTCCCCTATTTGCCTCAACATCTCCTTCATGATGAATTCCATGAATTCATACCAGAAAAAGGAATGTTTCCTAAACAACTAAAACCCCAAACCCAATTGAAACTCTTGAACATATTTGTCAATATCCAAGCCAAAAACAAATGCCATCATTGAGAAGGCTTCATGCATGTCTGTGGGGAAGGCACTATGTGCTGCTAGAATCTTTGGTGGCTTTTTTCTGATCTTCCTTAGGCCTTTGGGTTTCTTTGTTATAAAAATACAAATCCATATTTTTTGTTCTCCATATTTCCTTTTCCTTATAACTAAAAATCTCATCTTCTTTATGTTAATCATGGGCCTTGTCCTCTATATACTTGTTAATTACCTAGATAGTCCCATATTTATCTGTCTCAATCTTATTTTGGCAAGGGTGAAGTAGATTTCGTATTAAGAAGTTAATAACAATGATAATTTTCACCTAAGGCCTTACATAAATTCTAATTTAAATTATTTTTTCATTGTCAAACCACACACAATAGCATTCCTTATTCCAAGCATTGTGACCATAGATAAAACATGAATCCTGATGTAATTAAATTATCTATTAGAACTAGTAACCAAGTTTTATAGTAATATTTTCATATATCAAATGAGTGTATCTCCTTTATTCTAGCCTTAATAATGGTTTTTAGATTTGAAAATAAATTTTGCATTATATTTTATTGAATTTGATGGCCTCACTTCCATAACGATCTTTGTGTTGTTCCTTTTATTGGATTTTATTGTCATTGATGTTAACACTTGGGGAGATTGTTGCACATGTGTTTGGCATTGGTTGTCATTGATGTTAAAACTTAGTTAGGGTTGTCATTGGTGTCATGCTAATAATGGATTTTTTGATGTTCATGATTAGATGTATTCATGCCTTGTTTAGATGAGTTGTCGATGTTCATGGTTGGATGTAGTCATGCCTTGTTCGGATGAGTTGTTCATTTTCATGGTTGGATGTAGTCATGCCTTGTTTGTATGAGTTGTTGATGTTCATGGTTGGATTTCATGCCTTGTTTGATGACAATTATAATTGTATTATGTATAGTTGCTAATAGTAGAGATGATATCATGATGATATATTAAGATGAGGATTAGAAGTAATGTTGAAGTTGGAGAGATGTTGTTGATGATCTCTAGTGTGTTGTTTTCTCTCTCCTAGTGTTCATGTGAAAGTATGTGAACATTGCTACAAGTAAGTTCTAGTCTCTGCAAGCTGGTGAAAGTTTCTACTTCAAGAAGTTGCTTTAAAAACTATTTGGGGGAATGCTCTATATTCCTCCACTATTGAAGATTTGATCTTGCAGTTTAGGATTTAATGTTTATGTTCTTTGGATGATGCACTCCTATATTTCTAGGTCACCATTGTTGTCGAGGAGGTTTTTGGTATTTGTAGTTGAAATGTGCGGAAATTGATCTCCAAAGTTTTATGTGTGGTAATAAAACTCAAGAATCTCAATAGGTACCTTTCCCTAGGGATTTCATTAGGAAAGAGATCACAAGTTGTAAAGATTGACTTTCAACCTCAATGGTGAGTTAATCAAACTTGGATCTCAGTCCTTAGGACAATAAGAAAGATCTTAAACTAAACTGAAATGATTTGAAACAATTAAACTAAATGATTTAAATAATACCTAATACTTAAAACGCAGATTCTTGAATGTATAGAAATTGAAATGATAGTTCACAGGTAGACCTGAGAAGGCTTTGATGCATGCACCTATCACCAAAAGTTGTTTATGAGAGCTGTTGAGGGACTTGTTCACCCTTGGGTGAACGGGTCCTTGTCAGGGATTCTAAAATAACTTTTGACAATACTTTGATGCTAAATCTTGGCTTATATTTGGCACAATTCTGACTATCAAAAAGTCAAAAATAAATTCTGCAACTTAGTTTTCATGGCTTGAAAACAATGATGACAACTTATGCAACAATGTAAAATTGATCCTTCAAGATCTCTTCAATGATTCTTCATCAACCTATAATCTGAAGATACACAAAGAGGAAAAAAAAATTATTTGTATGAGGGTTTTCCTTGGTCAAACCCCAAGTTTGGTCATTAAAACTTGATAGAAAGAATGAAAAAGGAGAAGTAAATGATGAATGAACAATGTTTGCTACAACTCACCACCCTTCAATGGCTTCCCTTAGAGGACTGAAGTCAAACACATCTCTCCAAGGAACTTGATCTTTCTTTGCTTGATAGATTTGGATACTTGAAATTCTTGGATGCTTTAGGATCAACCATGCATATTAGCCTTCACAAGATGACATGAAAATAGACAAACTTGAACATGATGTTAGGATTTATTGATTACTATAATAAATGATTAATAAATTTTCTCTTGAATTCTCTTTACAATAACATTTTCTCATAGGATATCTTGATCAAGTGTCTTCTTGATTCCTTAGTTTTTAGATGATAAAAATATTGTGTATTTATATGTGTTTATCTAATTTCCCAAAAATTAGATTCCAAAAACCCACAATTGTAAGTTGAATTTGAATAATTAAAATACTATCAAAATAATATTTTAAAATGTGTCTTGGCACTTAAAGGGGACCCATTTTCCCATGGGTGAATGGGTCCTAGCCTATAAGTCTAAGACGCACATATTCCATGGTGATTTAATTATTAAATTCACTTAAATTAATGTCAGTTATCCTTTCCAAAAATGGGAAAAATAAGGCTTTGGAATGCATAATTTGACAAATTAGAAGCTTTTAAATTAAGTCCAATAAATTAAGGGGCCCAAACATGGTGTGAAATTGTAAACATATATAATTTTCTACACTACATTTAGCCCCCACTTTAGTGATAGTATGGACTTACACTCAAGATCACACTAAAGTAGACAAATATGTGTCAAGAGGGGTCTAAGTGCATAGCTATCAATGTGATAGGATGAAAAAGATCAAGGAGAATGATCAATCCCCCACAATCCAAGATCCCATGGAAAACCAACATAAGCACAAAGGGACACACATGCATGTAAGATATGTGTAGCAAGACAAGATATACAAGCATACAATGTCAAAGTAAATGTAAAAAGGAAAGAAAAAGGATGTACTAGCAAGTTGTATTATGCCACATCCATAAAATACTCTCACAAGGGCTAGTGTAGTCTGCTATACACTAGGTGAGCCCCAAGAAAAAAATGAGAAACATGCACTAGGTCTACAAGGTGTCTACCCATAAAAAAGGTGACGTGTACCCATACATCAACCATACCAAAATTTATACTCCCTGATAACTTTGATAAGGTGCCACAAAATCAACAATGCTTCACAAGGCTAGCAAGTTGTTTTATGCTAAACACTCATAGAATATATGACAAGGTTTTAATTAAAAAAAGGTAAATAATTAGGATATTCAGATGGGTTTTACTTAATGCATGAAAGGTCACACCTTAGGGAACATCACACTTGACATTGCCACCAAGAGGGACTAGTCAAGGAATAAAAGATCATACCTTAGCAAACGCTAGCCATAGCATTTCCACCAAGGAGAAAATCATATACCAGGAAAGGTCACACTCTTGTAGAACGTCAAGACAAATATCACCACAAAGAAGACACATCACATCAACCAAGAAAGTAACACTTTAAAAAAAAAGGTCACACTTCCTAGGAGATGTATGATATCATCCTAAGAAGGGAACATGCAAACAATAAGCGGGTGACTACATGAACCCCCTTAAAATGTCAACATACTTGTTGTGTTGGAATTTTAAGGAGAAAATGGGGAAGAGGAGATCCTTGAAAAGAATTCACACTTCCCAAAACTAATTATCCTTTCCCCCAAGCATAGAGACAAGGAAAACCACACCAAGGACTATCATGTTGTTGCCATGAAAAATATGGTTTCACTTAAGATTGTACCACCATAATGGCAATGAGCATAATACACAAAGCTACCAATTCCACATAGTGATGAGCAAGATGATAGGATGAAAAACATTATTAATAAGAGGAATTATGTACATCAACATAAGGAACAGCATGACAATCGTTAAGATGTTGATTTTTAGGACTCAAGGCCTTACATTTATTGGTAGAATGACCATGCACTTGATGATATGCACAAAATGAGCTTTTGTTGTAGAATTTCTTTCATGTTTTTAGAGGGAGAGATATCAATTGGGCTTGGAGAAGCCTCGACAAGGTACTCTCTTTCAATCAATAGTAGAAGATATTCCTTTCTTTTGTGAAAGAGATATTTCTTGCTTACTACAAGGTTTCATACATATACAAGACTCTTTAGGTTTAGATTGTGAGATTTTGTACTCCCTCAAATAGGATGGTGTAAAATCTAATGAACCTCAATCATCACTAAAACATGTGTTTGAAGATGAAGAAATATTATGACCATGATTTATACTTGTCCTAGGAGTGTTTTGTGTGATGATATTGACATTAAGCAAAGGTTTCTTTGATGCTTTTGTTTCTTTTGAAGGATAATAACCAAGACCCATTATTTTTGATAAAAGGGTAAAACGAGTTTTACAGGGACCCGAAACCACAAAGTTTACAAAACAGAAGAGAGGACAAAAAAGTCCAACCACAGAAACCAGCTGCCCTAGAAAAGATCAGTAGCAACCAATCGAACAAAACCAAAAAGGCCAAAACAGAGGAAAAGAAAAGAAAGCACAGACATTACTTCAAAGTCTTGAGGATAGACTCTGTCTCCTCCAGCTTCTGCATATCATTGACACCCTTTTCAAAAGTTTGAATCATCCTAGAATTAGGGGGGACCTTGCGCTTCAGGTTGGCTCTGGTTCTTTTGGAAATGCCCTCGTCTGTGTCCTGGATTTTGTCCTTTGTTTCCTCCAAATCCACCACTAGAGAACCCTACTGGGTTTTATCGAGCTTCTCACCCATTGCGTTAATGATAATGGCATTGTGTCTAGCCATTCTATTATTTTGCTCAGTGACGGTCTTGATGGTGTTCATAATATGATCAACCTTGGAATCAATGTCTCTGTTACTATGACCATGGACCCCCCTGTCCACATCTTTCTTTTCAATCTCAATAATTTTAGCAACCAGAACTTCTATTTTGCTTTGAAGGGCCCAGTTTTTGATTTTCAGCTCATTGATTTCAGTGAAAGTCCAATCCAGGAGTTTGGAATGTGACTCAAAATTAGCTCTAGCTAGGTTCAAAAAATCCAGAGAGGGCTCCTCACCAATATTAGGAACAGTTTTCTCAAAGTTAGGATTAACAGGGGAGTCATCTTTAGCATGTTTGTCCGGCAAAGGTTCATCATTAACCACAGTTTTATTTGCATCGGACTCCTCTGAATCAGAGGATTCTTCAGAATAGGAAACAAGACTTTTAGCCTGGGGTTTCTTATGAATGGAGCTATTCAAAAGGGATGGGCTATCAAGCTCAAGCTCAGCACAGGCTTTACCAGAAAGGGGAGTAGGGTTTTTTTTCCCAGAAGGGCCAGCATGCAAGCTAAGGACTTTTCTAGCCGAACTAGGGTTAGGAAGATACTCCGAACCACTGGGCTCCGTGTCGTCACTCTCAAAGTTGAGAGTGGTATTCAGGATAGTGGGGGTAGGCATGTTTTGGAAATGCTCGACAATCAATCTTATTAACCTCGTATGCAAGATAGGAAATCTATTGGGGTTTTTCTTATTATCCTCCAAGCTTTTCTTCAGGGAACAGAAAAGATAATAGGGAAGAGAGATCCTAACCTTGTGGCGGAAGTGGTTGAGAAGAGAAAAATGGTAGCCATAAACTCTGGTAAAACGCCCGTCCACCGTAATGTACTCCATGATGACCCGCAGCACCTTCCTCCAGATGGCTTTTATAGAATCAGCATCAAAGTAGCTACTAGCAATTTTGACTAGGCTTAACCTTTATTTGTCCTTTTTAGGAAATATAATCACGACTTCATCAGAAAAAGCCCTCTCCCTGAAAAACTTCTTTCCTTCAGTAGATAAGCTCGTAACATCAATGATTAAATTTTCACTGAGCTCAACATTCCTGCCAAACAGAGTCAAATTGTCATTATTCCAATTTTTGACAAAGAGGTCCATAGCCTCCTGGCTGGAGCCATGGAGCTTCTCCAGGAAAGGAAGCAGCCCTCCATTTTTAACTTTTTCCTAGGCCTTGGCATTTTTCATGTGTGTTTCATAGTTGTCCAGCTCAATTCGCTTTCTGTCTCCTCCCATCTCAGCCGACACAGTGGGGTAGACCCAAACGAAAGCTTTACTAAAACTGGACCCACCACAACTTAGCACCCACAAAGCGTGCGGGCCTTTCTTGCAAATTAAGCCGCTGGGATCGGTCCCATACAATCTAATGATTGTGATGTGAAAGGTCTTATATGTCTTCATTAAAGGGATAATACGTCGCTTTTCCATGTGATTTATCATAATTTATTAGGGCGCAAACATTAGAGTTTAGATCATTTGTATTAAGCCAGGTACGCACATCTTTACTCTTAACCCCTTCATTAGCGAAAAAATCCGCTACAGCATTGGCTTCTCTGTAAGCATGTGATATTTTAACTTTATCAAATTTAGCCAAAGTCAACTTGGCTTCCTCAATCCATGACTTAATGGTCCACGAGGGGGGATACTTGTCCTTAAGGTAGTCAATTATGTTTTTGGAGTCTCCTTCAAGCCATAGATGTTTAATATTAAGACTTTGAGCTAAATTTATGATGTGAAAAGCTCCAGCAGCCTCCGCCAAATGATTGGTTTGGGAGCCAAGAGGAGAAGTCGTCGCTCCTATGAAATTGCCAAAGGAATCCCTTATGACTCCACCACAGCCCACCGCCCCCGGATTACCTTTAGCTGCACCATCGAAGTTAGCTTTGATCCAACCATTTGGCAGAAAAGACCAGCAAACACCCTCTCTATCCTTCTTGGCTATCATAGAGGTTCTAGACGGGACAAGATTTATGTTCCACTCCTTAGCAACAGTTAGGTCATATAGCGAGTGCTTTGCTTTCAAGGACATGTTGTCCTTCTAAACCAAAGCATTGAAATTTTCCTTTAGAAATCTGACAATTTTATCAAAGACAATATCCTCAGGGGCTTCTTTACCTCTATAAATTCTATTGTTGCGTTCTTTCCAGAGGCCCCAAGCAACATGAGGGAATATTAGATCCCAAAAAGATCTAAGCATAGGATTTATTGTCGAGGCTTTCCATTGAGAGAAGAAGTCTTCAATGGACGAAGGGAAAACCCATGGGAGGTGCCATAACCTGATGATTTTCCCCAAATAGAAGCAGCAAAAGAACAATGAAGGAATAAGTGACACACAAATTCAGCCTCCATCTTACAAAGAAAGTATCTATTAGGAATTTGAAATCCGCATTTACACAGGTTATCAATCGTTAGAACTTTGTTTTGGAGAAGGATCTAGAAAAATATATTGATTTTTGGTATCAAAAGTTTAAACCAAGCTTTAGACTAGAAGGGAGGACGATCTAGAGAAGAAGTAATCCTGGCAAAAGCAGAGGACACAGAAAAATTGCCAGAGGGATCATCAAACCAAACCACGCGGTCATCCAGCTACTCAGAATTAAGTCTAATAGCCATCAGAGAAGACTGGATAGGAGCCAAATCCTAACTAACACTGCACAAGTCCACCCACTTACCATTCACTCTGTAATCTTTCACATAATTTCCAAACCGTTCCTTGCATGTCTCTGCCCATCGCTGAAGGAGTTGATTTTTATAATGGGCTCCTTTAAAAGCGATTTGTCCTCCCAAAATCTAGTATTATGACCATTTCTAACTTGCCAACCAATACCATCATCCATAATATTTTTTCCATTGATTATATTATTCCAGCATGTTGACCCTCTGGGAAGAAGGTGGAGGTCCTTCTTGATTATGGAAGAGTAGTTGTTTTCTAAGTATTTGTTAGCCAGGATATCAATCCACTCCCCAGAAGAAGAGGAGATTCTCCAAATTTGTTTTGCAAGGAGAATTTTGTTAACTAATCTGATTCTTCTTAAACCTAGTCCTCTGGCCTTTTTAGGTCTACAAACAAAATTCCAACCAATTAAGGGAAGTCTTTTTTTTTCCTCAACACCTAATCAAAGAAATCTTTTTTGGATTTTTTCAATGGCATCAGCAAATTTAGCTGGAATCTTAAAAAGACTTAGGGCATAGATTGGCGAATTCTGGAGAGAGGCTTTGAGAAGCTGAAGTTTTTCGGCTTGACTTAGCATGGCTCCTTTCCAACCCGCGAGCTTTTTACTGAATATTTCAACCAACGAGAGCCAGAATGACTCTGGAGGTTTCAAACTTAAGGGTAGACCAAGGTAGGTGGCAGGAAAGGAATCCACTCTGCAACCCAGGATTCTAGCAATTTTAGCCTGTCTAGATCCGGAGTGTTGAAGAAGAACAGCGAGCTTTTCTTATTATTGATCAACTGTCCAGAAACTCTCCCATACTTTTCAAGCAACTGTTTTATGGTTTTACCTTTAGCCACTGTGGCTTTACCCATAAGCATAGTATCATCAACAAATTATTGATAGGAACACACCAGATTGCCTGAAGAAGGTTTAAGACCAGAAAGAAATTTGAAGTCAACCAATTTTTTCAGGTTCCTGCCTAGACTTTCAGCCATAATGGTGAATAAAATAGGAGAGATAGGATCACCCTGCCTTAGACCTCTACTGCTCTGGAAAAAGGAGGTGGGGGATCCGTTGACCATAATCGATATGGAAGCCGTGGACACAAGTTGTTCAACCATTTGGATAACCCTGTTACAAAAACCAAAAGCCTTTAAAATTTTAAATAAGAAAGTCCAGTCAACTCTATCGTAAGCTTTTGAAATATTGAGCTTTAATAAAAAGCCTTCAGTCTTTGACTCAACTAAGGAGTGAATATTCTCATGAACTGTAAGAATAGAGTCAAGAATTTTTCTACCAGGGACAAAGTCGTTCTATTGAGGAGAAATCAAGGCAAAAGAGTTAAGAATCTTGAGGTTAAGACCTTGGATATGTTTTTATATAAGGAATTATAGAGACTTATAGGCCTAAAAGCCTCAAAATTATTAGCTCCAGGTTTCTTGGGAATAAGAACCAAGAAGGTAGCATTTAATTCTTTTAGAAGATTTATGGAGCCAAAAAATTCTTTAACAGCATTTACCACATCTTCTTCAACAATCTCCCATAGCCATTGAAAGAAAAATAAAGGGAAACCATCAGGCCCCGGAGCTTTACTCCCTTCAAAGGAAAAGATAGCCTGCTTGACTTCCTCGTTGGTGGGGATAGATGTCAAAAAAGAGTTATTTTCCTGGTTGATAATTCTTGGTATAGCTTCCACTAACTAATCCTGCTCATTTTGGTTTATTTCCTCACTGGCCGACAAAAGGTGTTTAAAGAAGGAACTCGCCTACTTTCTAATATCCTCCTCCTCCTCATACCTGGTTCCATTCACTTCTATTTGAGATATTCTATTTACAACTCTGTGTTTTGAAGCCGAAAGATGAAAGTACTTGTTGTTTCTGTCTCTTGCAGATAACCAAAGAGCTCTAGATCTTTGTCTCTAGAACTCCTCTTCCTTTCCAATTATGTTATGCATCTTTGTGAGGATCTCATTCTCTTTTTCCTTAGTATCATTCAAATAGCCCTCCTGAATTTTAAATTGAACTTCTCCCAATTCCATCTGAAGATCAAACTTAATCCTAAAGATATTCCCAAAAGATTCCTTTTTCCATTTTTTTAGATTGCATTTTACTTCCCTTAAATTTTTAGCAACTCTGAACATAGCAGTTCCTTGAATTCTTATATTCCACCATTTCCTTATTTCCTCTTTAAGAGCAGGGTGAGAGATCCACATTTTTTCAAATCTGAAAGGAGTGTTCCTCTTCTTTTTTATTGGATCCACAATGAAACTGATAGGAAAATGATCAGAACCTATTCTAGTAAGAGCTCTAAGGGAGCAGTAATAGTCAAATTACCAATGATTGGAAATTAAAGATCTATCTAATATGACATGTATGAGATCCAACCCCTTTCTACGATTAGAGTAGGTAAAGGAGGCTCCTTGGAGATCCATGTCGATCAATCCTTGATTGCCAATGAAATTTTGAAGATCCTCTTTGCTTTCCAGATTGATCTGGGATCCCCCAAGTTTTTCTCCATTCATTAGGGGTGTGTTGAAATCCCCCATAACAATCCAAGCTTCTCTATCACAAATCCTCCTAAAGGCAGCTAATTCTAACCAAAAAGATTTTCTCATTCCTTTTCCATTAGGAGCATAAATATTCACTTGAATCCAACTGAAGTTATCTCTTATATGAGTAAATCTAGTGGCTAATGATTCATACCTTCCAAGATCGGAACACCTTTGATTATGTGGCTATTCTAGAAAGTCACAATACCTCCAGAAGCTCCACTCGATTTATTACCCTGGTTACTGTAATACTAGAAAAGTTTCATTTTTTCAATTTTCTCCTTTGGCATTTTAGTTTCCTGAATTAAAAGAATATCCGGCTTGTGATCTCTAATGAAATTGTAGAGAACATCCTGCTTGTGGGGGCTATTAAGTCCCCTGATATTCCAGGACATAATCTTCATTAGATACCAGGGGAGTTAAGACATTCCAGGATGGTTTTTTGAGAGCCATCCGCAATATCCTGAAAACTGTTCAACTCTCTTTTCTTTTTTGAAGACTTTTTACCTCTTGAGTTCTTTACTGCTCCACAGTCTGCCTTGACTCTTGATCTGGTAGAAATGCCACTTGGGGTCTTCCATTGAGTATTTTTTTCTTTTTTCTTCTTTGATATATTCTCATCTTTATCAGTCTCTTCTTGGCTATCCGTCTCTCTACTGGACTCCCAGTCCTTATCAGTAGGTATCCTTTGTTCCCAAGGTAAAGTTTCCATGTTACTGTTCTTTTGAGCAGACAAGATATTACTGGATAGATCTGCTGAGTGATTCATATTTTCAAGGGAATCTAAAACCCTTTCTGGGGAGTTAGGATCTGTCACATGCACAACTCCCTGAGGGGGGAAGATTATCAAGAGACTGGGAGGGAAAAGGAATATTCAGCTCCAAGGACAAGCCCTCATTAGAAATATCCTCCAGACCCTGGAATGCTTCATTTCTATCAGAAGGGATTGTCATTTGGGATAAGGCGGTAGAAAGGTTCAAATCTCCTTCACCAACTAAGGTGTCTTCATCGGAATCCCTTTCCTTAAATGGGGAAGTATTAACAAGATTCATGTAATGATGATCAAAAGGGATCTCACCTTTAGATTCCATTACCACTTCAATCTCTGGAGAGATTCTCTGAGTATCGGAGACCATATTTTCCAATACCTGCTCTTTGTTTTCCTTCCTTTCTCCTCCTGAATCACTCTTTTTTTTCCATGCCTTTTTTTCAGGTCCAGCTGGTTTTTCTTTCTCTGAGGTGGCATTTAGGGGGCATTTTTTTGCCCAGTGACCAGATTTCCTGCACTTGTAGCAGGCGAATAGAATGGTTTCAAACTCTATATTCTGCACCCAAGATCCCAGTTTAGATTGAATCTCAATCGAAGATGGAAGATCTGCTTCCTGGGATACTCCCACACATATCCTTGCAAAGACCATTCTCTTTCTAGTCGTTGTCATTGAATCAATAGAGAGGAGCTCCCCAAAGGAGCTCGCAATACCATGAAAGATATCTTCACTCCAATACTCCAGGGGCAGGCCTAGAAGTCTAACCCAAATTGGGACATTCTCAAAGATGGAGTCTGATAGATCTAAGTTGGAAGACCACTTCTTTAGGGCCAGGGATGATTTCCCTATTACCCAAGGACCACCACTTCTAACAGCCATGATGTCCTCTCTGCAAGTAAAATCAAACGCGAAAAAACCCTTTGGAATAGCAGCAACTGAAACTTTCCCACTAGTTCTCCATTTATTTTTAACAAACTCCCTGACCACCTCAATATTTGGTCTATGGCCCATGAACTTTCCTACCAGAGTTCGTTCCATAAGAGCTATATTATGGTCAATGAGCAGATCTGGAATAGAGATAGCAAACTTACCTCCTACTGGAGATGAAATGTTTTGCACTAGAGGGAAAGAATATTTTCCATTAGGTTTTACCCCAAACAAAGAAGTCTAGGGTTTGCAATTACCTCCAGTGCCATCTGTGGTCCCCACACCCCCTTTAGCTTTCTCATTTTTACTGGTGGGAGATGTTATAGGGTTAATCTCCAAATTTTCCTTTCCCCCAGGTTCCACCTGTATTTTGTTTCCGGAGTCCACATTGAATCCTGGTCATCCTTACCTTGCTTCTAACGTGACTCCAGCTCCTGATTCGACTGTAGATTTCCTGAACTTGCTTCAATTCCTTTTCCATTGAATTTTGAACTCTTTTCTCCGCCTCATGTCATGCTCTCATGCTCATGCTCGTCCCGGCCATGTTAATCAACATTTAAATGTTAAATTGTATACATTATTTTTAAATTGAATTACAAATATTATACTATCATATTATAATATATTAATTATTATAATAATTTAATATAAAATATATAAATATATAACAATTTCATTTTAATATATTACACGTTGTGTCACAATTACTAGCATATATATATTTAATAATATATATAAAATACACCGAGATATCCTTCTCGAGGCACCTATGCACTTCTTTATGTGATAAATTGATTAAATAGGCTTCTGAGAAGGGGATATCTCTCGGCTTATTTTGATATATATATATTAAATATATATATATGCTAGTTATGCTCTAAGTTAAAACTTAAGATTGTAAATGTAATTTATGTAATTTACTCTAACAATTTCTAAGTGCAACTTGGGAGAATGCAATGCAATATGGGTCCCTGCTACACAACCATGTTAGCTACCCATTTACAAAGAAATCTCTCACAACTGAAGAAAAGGAGAAAAACCCTATGGGAAAAAACCCCTCTCCAAAAGAGAGAAAATAAAATAAAAATGATGCATGGATGGAGGACTCAATCACACCCCCCAAGGACTACATACATCATGCATATACAATCAATTCCCCCCATAAGAGGGAAATAAAGAGACTATATAGCCCCCACAATGTGTAATCACCTACAAAAATGGTAAGTGCTTGAAGACAAAACATGATCCAGTGTCGAAAAGCAACTTGTCTCCCTTTCGGAAGAAATAAAACCAAATACAAATGCAGGTATGCTTCCCATTCCAGATAGGAATTGAAAGACAGAAGCATGCAAATGTATGATGGTGTCTTTGAAATCTACTCATGTGTTGCCAAGACCTTGGAAAATGATGCCACGAACCAATCAGGAACATGCCCAATCACAACAGAAGGTGACAAACAAGGTACCACTGGAAACTGATCCTAAACACTCTCTAGAGATTGAGATGGAGTGACAACATTTGTACCACAACTACCATCAAATAGGACCTAGATATACCCTCAAACGTGTCTTCCAAGTCAGAAATGTGATATTTTGCAAGCAATGAACCAATGTCCAACAAATAAGAATCCTAATCAGGAAGACAATGAGATACTAGTTGTGATGAATCACTGGACGTGCTCAATGAACCATCAACACAAAATGAATGGTCATGTAGAACAAGAATGATAGGAGCCTAAATCAATAACTCTGCACAATGAATCACTGAAGGTGAAGGTACATCAACTGTCCCTGATGGAGAAGAAGGAGCATCTGAAGAATCCTCGTCATCCTCATATGAAGACTCAAAGCATTCCAAAAATTCAAACTCCTGCATAGTAGCATGATCATAGGGTACCCTACCTGAAAAAAGAAGAGGCACAAGACAATCTGAAACAGGATCATCATGTATAGGGAAATACTTTGATACCATGTGAGAGCAAATCATCTAGGAAATTCAACTACATAATGAACCTTCAAGAGATAGAGAGGAGCACTATGCTACTTCACCAAAGAGAAAATAAAAATATGAGGTATGATTTACATATTGTACAAAGTGCCTTATAAAGGCATAAAAGGTGGGTGACAGGTGAGAAACTTCCCAGCATAGGAAAAACTACCCAAATTAATAAATGCATTATTATGCCTAAGTTAAAACTTAAGACAATAAATGTAATTTACTCTAACATCTTCCAAACACAAAGTATCTAAATTTTATAAATAGACAATGATTCATATAAAATATAACATTTGGGAGCATATAATTTTAAAAAATTATGATTTGAATAAAATGTTTGAATTCATCAATAGTCTAGAGACATAGTTTGACAAGCTCACTAAATATGTTACTAGAAGTAGAAAAGAGATGGTTTAAAGAGATGTTATAACAAAACATATTTTAGAAATGATACATAAAACAATGATAATGAATTGGAATCCAATGGAGTTTAAAATGGGAGTGGTACCTCAATAAGGACATCATATATCATTCAAAAGTGTATGAAGTTAGATGAAGCACAATAATTGTTGAATCAATGTGGAAAAATATTAGTGGAGTTGCATGGAAAGATAAAATAGCTAACAAAGTCATTTTTGTAAATGTCTTTTGACCCAAAAAAATATTATAAAGGATGATTTCAACACTTAGAAGATGGAAGACATAATGAAGTTGGATAAGGATTAGTTTCTTAAGAAGCTATATGAGAAAAAAATGTTTTACAAACCATTGATAACTTCAAAACTAAGTTTTTATGATACAATAAAGGAAAGCTAACGCTTATTATAATTTTTTAATAAATGTAAATACTAGTCACTATGAGCTACAAAAGACTGTACTTCCAACAAATGAGGAGTGGAACATGCTACACAAGATCATATGCAAAACACTATCAATGTAGAGTACAATTCAATTAACAAATTGTATCATTATGTTGTTCTTATATATTTTATGGGTGTAAAACACTGTAATTTGAGTATCTTTAGATTTACATGAAGATAAAAGTTACTACCCTCAAGATTTACCAAATAAACACTACAAGTACAAATAAATTTTAAAATTAAATTTGAAAACAATGTTTAAATTCTAGATGCTTAAATGGAACATTGAGAAATAATAATATGTTAATTCTTAAATGGATATAGAAAACTTCTATTTGTATTTCCATTATCCAACTAGTAGATAAAATAAATTATAATAAAAAATAATTTGGAATATGGAATACACTATGAATACTTAATAAATCTCTCCCAAATTTCTAAATAATTTACTCACTCTAGCTATTAGAGCAATCTTGATTCCTATCTTCATTTTTATGTCTAAATACTTCTACTTGGTTGCATCTCATCAATTCCACTAGATATATTGTGTGTTATGTCAGATGTGATAGTATTATTTGAAGTGTTTCACAACCCTCTTTTTCATATGTGGACCTCCAAATTCCTAATGCTCTTTCAAAGGGATGACTTTAGATGTCATATATAGGTGTATGCATCCTCAAGCAATTTTTGTAATTCTTGTCAAGTTTATTTTTTTATCTTTGATTTCAAGAATCTCAACACACCAAAATTTCTATAATTCTCTATTGACCCTAATATCATAGTTTGACATGGATCAACAAGTTTGAAACATTTTGATATTGCATTGCATAATATTTCACCATAACTTAAGTTTTCCCAAAGTTTTGTTATTGATACATCTTATAAGGAACTATCCACAAGTTTAAATTATTCCATTATTGATGTTGTAAAGAAAAGTGTTTACTTTGTAAGCTTAGAATTATTTACAAAAAAAATTATATTTTATCCATTGAATTCTAAACTTCTAGATAATTACATTTAGCTAAGATCTTTATCTTGTTATGAAAATCAAGTGGTTGACAATTATTTTAATATTGAGGATACACAATAGGCATGGATTTAAATAATTCATATTAAGAGAATCACTCTCTAATCTATAAAGAAAGAGATTTTGCAATATCTTTTAAAGTATTATTTACATATTTAACAATATTGTCAAAATATTCCCTTTATAAAAAGTATTTATTTTGTAAAATGCTAAACCCTAGAAAAATAGTGAATTGATATCTCGTATCCCTACACTAAGACTTATAATTCCCAGGTTCTATCATTAAATTAAAAAAAAATAGCAGTATTTTCTATATTGTAATTAAGTGGCAACTATTAAATTTTGGACTTATAAATGGCTACTCTAATTACTATAGATTATCAAGGGCCATCCATATCATTTTATGTAGTTTTATATATTTTTAAATATATATAATTCTTTCTTGAGATTTTTCACAAGAATGTTTATTTTCTCTAGCATGGGAAAATACTAAAGAAAGTTAGTAGTGTATATATTTCACTTAACCTAAATAATAGGTTAGGAGCTTTACCTTCGATGTTGATGCTTGTACATTACTCCACTCAAGAGATGATATTCTTAAAAAACTTTTTGTACTATTGGACATGTAAGGAGATCCATTTGGTATCAAATCCTTGAGAAGCTATATTTTTTAGTTATTCCTTCAATAAATTGTTAAAATTTTAAAAAATCTTTGGGACTTTGATAAAAGTACATGAGTGGAGCTTGTGAACTAGATCTTCAACTTTTGATACTAATAAAAATTTCTCACAATTTAAGTTTATTTTGTGAATCATGCAATAAATGATAATCATATATGGTTTGTATTATTGAAGCTCTGTCCACCCTTATGAACACTAAATTTTTGGTAATTGTTTAGTCACTCATACCTCCAAATTGAATCAAATATTTCTCAACCATTACAAATAGATTATGTAATTTTGTACTCTTTTTCATTTTATAAACAAAGAGTGGATGAATTTAGTGAACATGACTTTCTATAATATACACATGTATACATACCCAAGAAGTACTATCTACTCATGTAACTTCATCTAAAGATTAATTAATAAAAGTTGGCTATTGTTTCCTATATATTCTATTTTCCACCTCAACGAGACAACTTTCCTATTCACATCCACTTTTTATTGACCAATGTGTATTAGGAAAGTTAGGAATGCCTATAAAATACAAAAAAAAAAGTATCATGGGTGGTCTAACATAAGATGCCCTCTAGTCAAAATATGAAAAGCAACACTCAATTAAATATTTTTTGCTATGTGTAATGTTCCCATCGTTTTCTCAATTGAGCTTGAATTGTACCTCAACATGCAACAAGACTCACCTATTTTTTAATATACTTATCATATTCCTAGGCATACTTATCACATGAAGACATTTTTTTATTTTTTTCCAAGCATAGATTTTTTCTCTCTATCTATTATTTATTTTTATAGACTTTACCAAAATGTTTTCTTATGGTGTCATTTTTTTTGCAACTTATTTTCCTTACCATATTTCTAACTACAATATTACGCCTACATTATATGTTAAGTTCATCTTTATTTTCATTTTTCATCAATTTAATGTATGATACTTTCATGCCTAATCAATCTAGAATTGCCTTCACAGATATTACTCTTGATTTATTTTTATTTGACTTTTCTTTCCCCTTTTATGCAAGATCTCCAATTTCTTAATACCTTTTTGAGGTGGGTTTATTAATATTACTATTCTCGGTACCTTAGGACTCCTATGTAATGTCATCTCTAGTATTTTCATGCATCTCATTATAATATCCCTTTGAGGTATTCCCTTGTTTTTCAATAGATGGTTCAAATCATGATGTTGCAGACCAACCTATAGTGTTAGAATACACACTTTACTAAAGTATCACGTTATGTTTCTAAATTTTGATAAGGGCCATTTACCACTTCCAATAAATTGGCTCTTAATCAATATCTCTCATGATTTAGAAACTATAATTAAGTGTAATTATATTTCAAGTCATCATCAAATACTCAACACTAACAACATCAATATCATTTGTAACAATGAAACTAAACAAAAAAAGTCAAGAAAATGAATAATCAATCCATGGGGCCTAGATGTATCACTACTAAATATCATTTGTAACAATGAAACCAAAAAGATAAATAAATACAAGGTATCTTACATTATAGAGCAATAAATAAATAATCGCTTGCCTTTATCTAACTTGCTAATTCATGTATTTGTCTATGATTCACTAAAAATAGGTTTCCATGTAGGAAGCAAGCACTAGACATAGAAGAAACAAAAGAAATGAGTATAAAATACATTTATTTAAAGGATGTAAAGATTCAAGAATCAATTCAATAGTGATTGAAAGCCTAAAAATTGTGAAAAATAATGTTTTATATTTTTATATACAATTTATACAAATTCAAATTTATTGAAACCTACCAACATATAAAATAGTGGAGTAAAAATATGATGAATCCTATGTGATTATAAAATAGTTGATGAAAATATTGGGTGATTGGAACTACAATCCAAAATATATGCGGTGATTTCAAGGTAATTATGGTCCCAATCATAACATGGAGTTATAATGGTATTGACAATTGGTCCGCACACATGGTGGGATTTTGATGGTATTAGCAAGTATGTTGACTAATTGAAACTTGCCTATAAAAATTTAACCAAATCCCATTATAAATTTGTAGTCTATTGTGACAAAAATAATACGATATAAATGCTTCATAAAATTTTGGCAATAATTTGACACCCATTCGGAATGATAAATCATAAAATCTTCGCAATATGCATCATCAACTAATTTATTATATTCACCAAAATTAAATTGGCCCATACAAATTATTCGTTAATTGGAAAAGATTTTCCACTAAAAAAATCATTGGTATTTAAGGACAAGTCTTAGGGCATTAACACATAATGCATTGATTGCTAAAATAAACGTCCAAAAGAATTATCAAGTAGTGACATAAGGCTTGTACAATCATTGGCAAATGCTCCAATATATGGACATTTTTGACATTTTGTGCCTTATGTAGCTTTAATCTTGTCAACAACAAGGTTTGTCTAGGAGTTAAGGAATATTTAAACTTCAACCTACCTACTAAAAATCCTTAAAGGCACTTCTTAACACCATTTTCCATAAAAAATAAGTAGAGAGCAAGGGAAATGGGTTTTGGAGATGTGTAGGCACATAATATAGGATCATAGAAGTTGGTTGCAATCATTCTAAGTAAATTGAATCACAAATATGATTTAGTACTAACTATCAAAGATTTAAAGATCATTTTGTATATGTATTTGGCGTAATAATTTAGTGTTAGACTTAAGCTTGGTTATCTATGTTAGTTCATTACTTAACTCAAACACAAAAAATTAACAAGTCACATTAAGATATTGAAGTAATATCTTGTCCCCTCTATTTTAAATTATCACCATTTATATTTTAGTATTATTTCTTATATATTTAAAGTTCTTTGTGCTGATGAAAAATTCTAGAAATACACAACCCTAATTTATAAGGTAACAAATAGAGGGCCTTATCCTTGTGACTCAAATACATATATATATGATTTATTTGTATTATCTAATTTATTATTTGAAGGCATTATTAGAAGTTCTTATCTCTTCTTTTATAAACCTCTCAAAAGAAATCATATCTTCATTTTTTATAAGAAAAATAATAATTTAACATTACAAATAATTATTCAAATTCATAATATATCATTTCATAATACTAATATCTATATTCTTTAATAATATTATAATCCATTACATAGATACAAATAAAAATACCACTATTCTATATCATCTAATTATTATTTTTTTAATTGCTAAAATTACTCATTATGAAAATGCCTCCAAAAATAGCTCTCAATTCCCTTATATATGCGAGCCCAATCAAAGGTTGTGGTTACCATATTGACATGACAACCGTAGGAATACTATCTTCACATTTATCATCTAATCTCCCATGGCCCACCACATGGGTTGTGTGTTCACGAAACTACACCCTAAGCAAGACAAATGCATGCAATAAATTAACAGTTACACCCAATCTATTGTGGGGCCCACCTCAAGAAAGTGTTAAAACTCCATAAAAGATATTCCATTGCACCTAAGCCTACTAGACAAAATGCCATAATGTCCATGCCAATTTTTTGTTTTGTTTGTGGGAAGACCAATGCTTTCTAGAAGATGAAGTTGTCCACGCATATATAATCTAGAAAAATTAAAGAGGGGTAGGATTATTATTCATTTTTTTTTTAATCTTTCATTTAGGTGTTTAGTTGGAGAAGGTTATATTGTAAAGGATAAAATCGCCTCCTTCAAAGAAAATGAAATTATGGTAATGTTTTTTTAGACCAGAGAATCGAGTAGATCTTTTATAAACTGTAGTGTATTGGTAATTTTTTTCCACGTGATCGATGATGCTGGTGTGACACGCCCTCTGATATTATGAGGACGGAGGGGAGACTAGACCTTGTGACCTCAAAATTATGGTAATGTTAAAAAAGGAGTGGATAATTGATATATGTGATGGATTAAATGTGAGAATAAAATAAAAGATTTTTGGTTAAACATTTAATGTAAATATGTTGTGAGGGATGATTGAAAGTGATTTGTTAATATACAAAAATTCAGAAATTCAATGATGTGTGGTTGAATGCTGGGAATTTATAAAGTCATTGTCTATCATTGCAGTTATTTGTGTAATTATGAGATTGATTGTGAACCTTTGAATCTGATTTGTGCAAGTGCATATCTAATTTAGATGCGTGGATATTATTTGTAAATATGTGAATATTCATCTTTAGCCTATCTTAGATATTTGAATCTAGTTGTGCATAAAACCTGATTGCGTGGATGACAGTTTTTCAATGGTTGAGAATATTTCTCTTTAGGATAATGAGTCAACAATTTTTAGAAATAATAAAAAATTATAGACAAACATGTGGAGGTGATGTCCTAGATATTGATGCAAGCAACAAATGTAGTAATGAATGTTGTGATTTGGTGCTCCTCAAATTATAATTAAATTTGAATATAATATGTGTATAAACAACTACAATTGGCTAACTTTATTATTGTGAACTCGAAGATAGAATCACAGCTATGACCTCTAATTCTATAATCTTATTTGAAACCTGTAATCATGTCCTTCACACCTGAAACCTATAAAACCATGTTTACTTGCACTAGGTATTGTGTAGAAAAATGCACAATTAAAGAACACTTTTAAGAATTTGTTATGCAAGGATTGAAGTTTGATACTTTCCTTTAATCAAACCCTGGTATACTAATGTTTTACAAGATCAAAGACATGGTGGATGCAAGATGTCTAGCATGAGGACTAATGCAATATCTATTCTTTGATACAAATACATACCTAGAATCTTTTTTTAATTTCTAATTAGATGATGTGCAATTCAAAAATTGAGAGAGGATAAAATGAGTCTTAGGTCATATATTTAAATATGACTTCCTATACTCTAATTAAAACAATTTTAATAGACATGTCAACAAACAATTATCGTATTTTAAATTGAGTTAATTTAAACTTAATAAAAATATAATTTTGAATTTAGAAAACAAGAATATGTCAAAAATTTAATTTTGAATTTAAAAAATTAATAGAATGTGGTCCTCCTTTAGACTGCATTCTTTTCTTATTGTAATTTTTTTGAACTTTGATCAATATATAAAAAAAACAATTAATTGAAAAGATATAATAATAGTAATAATTGTATTTAAAATATAAAGAATAAAAAAATAAACAATTTAATTAAAATTAAAATAATAATAAAAATCTGATTTATATTAACTTTTGACATTAAATTAACTCAAATTAAATACTAAATCAACACACTTCATAATAAAATAGATACAAAATATTTTTATTTAAAAAACAACACAAAACAAAACAAAACAAAACTCAAACTCTACCATAAAAATGGTTCTTTTTCACCTAAAACCAGAAAGCAACAAGCCTTTTCCCACGTCGACTGAGTCAATCAACATTTGGAACTTAAATTTGGTGGCCACTACCTACCTGATAACTTAGAGGTTAGTGCAGTCCAGACACCAAAAACCAAGCAGATAAAACACGGAAAAATTATTATACGCTGCCGACGTACCAGCAGAAATTGCACCACACGTTTTAATTACATGCAACGTCTGTATGACGCGTACGTGCCTACCGTAACATGAAAAGCACATTACATTAACCAAAAAAAACTATGGCGTCCAAAAGACTCCTTCCATTAAATATAATATAATAGTCAAAACTTGAATTCGCTCTTAACATATTGAATTAAATAATTATTTTCCCTCAAATTTGGGAAAACGTGGGGACCCCTCATAACTGTAGGCACTGGCTATCCAGCCCCAGGAATGTACCGGGGTTGGCATGGCCGTGCATCATTCAACATCTATAATAGGCGTGATTGAAGGGATTGCAAAAACTGTCATCTCACCCTAATAAAATTGCTGACGATTTTTACCGTACAAAATATGCTGGAGATTTTTACCTTATAATTTTTTTTTAAAGAAAGTGTGTATAGTGATAAATTATTATCACCTATCCGTCCGTCCCCCACTAAATTCTTAAAGCTATGGAAAATGAATATTAACACCAGCCCTTACTATATTGGATTATTATTTTCATTGCCTGATATATATATATATATTTATATATATATATATATATATACATATACAATTGGCTGCATATATATATATATACTTATATATATACATATATATATATAGATATCCATGCATTTATGTGCCAAATACAAATTGAAACAGAGGCCATATGTATATATATATACAATTGGCTGCATATGCATACATATATATATATATATATATATATAGATATCCATGCGTTTATGTGCCAAATACAAATTGAGAACTTGGGCTCATTTCAGAAAATGGTATGAACTCTGTTAATATGTACCAAATACAAATTGGAAACAGGAAACCATTTCAAAAATAGTGCTTGAACTCTGTTTCAATTTGTACAACTAAATAATTTGGTTTTAAATGAATTTTAGTTATTATAAAAAAAAACTAAGAGTATAATTATTTTTAGATGTGTAATTTAAAAAAATATTTAAAAAAATATTTGATGGAGATATTAAAATTTTAGAATATATTAATAATTATAAATAAAATTATTAAAAAGTATATATAATATTTTTATATTTTCTAAGGTAAAAATAAAACAAAACAATGAATTGTAAATTTTCATTGAAATTGTGTGTATTTTAATGAATTTCATTTCTTTCTCGTTGCATGCATAATATTTCGATGATGGATCATGGAGTTTGATCCAAAAGATTGATTCATAAAAATGCACATAGTTTCAATCCAAAAAATTTACAATTCATTATAATGAATTGGGAAACTTGATGTTGTTAAAAAACAAAACAATTATAAAATATTGATAGCTTTTGAAAAGTAAAAATTAAAAATTACTAATAAAATGACATTACATGATATAACGCTAACACTATCACTTTGCAAAATACATAATTTTTTAAAAATTGTTCATCTTGTGTTAGTGGGAGGTTTTAATCACAATGTCTAAGTAATTTACTCCTAAATCTATAGGTTCTACAAATTTTGAAAATGTAGAATATGTTTGACTTATTGTTTGAGGAGTAAGACATGTAAAATAATTTGGTCAACACTGAGTAAAAGTAGAAATATGGATATATAAAGATTAAGATAGTAATATGCATGTTTTTCAATATTTTTAGATGTCTATGGAAAGAACTTCTAGGTGGTCAATGAGTGGTGCTATTGGTTGGTTTGTTTCCAACACAAATTATTTCCATTGGCTTTTAAATTTTTTTCTATTTGTGCAAGTGAAGGTGAAGATAATAAATAAAATGATAGCAATGGGTGAGACCCTCTTATGGACACTCTCAATCTCATTGATGAATTGGGTAAACTTGATGATTTGGATGTTATGGGTGGCATACAACAAATTCACGGTCAATAATTCACTAACGAAAAATTCACCGCCACATGAAAAATTAATTCAAACTCTATTTTATAAATGGTAATATAAACACTTATTCATATTATTTCTAAACATAAATTCTTAATTTTAAATGATTTAACTTTGAAATTTCTATTATTAATTATTATTTTTCATTACCAAAATGCATTAGAATAAGTTTTAATTTTAAATTTTACTATTTCAAAAGAATTAGATTAAATGAAATTAATAATAATAGTTTTGTGGATACAGTATTTTTATGTAAAGACTTTTTAAAAATAAATTTTATACTTCCAAATAAATAAATATATTTGTATTTATACATATATACATATATGTGCATATATAGATATATATAAAACTTAAATTCTATTATGATGTTTCCACACTCCATAGTAAAAAGTGTATTGAAATTTGTGGATTAAAATTGTGTATGATTTTTTAAATTTTATTTATTTTTATTTATTTTATATATTTTAATCAAGAAATTCCACTATTCTTAAATTCTATTTTTTAATTAAAATTTATAATAGTATAGATATTTTAAATATATTTATTTAAGGAAACTAAAAAAATATCTATTTAGAATCATTTTAGAACAATTTTATTTATTATATAATAATCTAATTTTTTTACTTTATTTTTATTTGAAAAGTAATTTTTTTTTGTAATTAGTAACTTTTAATTTTTACTTTTCAAAAGCTATTGATATTTTATAATTGTTTTGTTTTATTTTTAACTTAGAAAATATAAAAAATTATTATATATACATTTTAATAATTTTATTTCTAATTATTAATATATTCTAAAATTTTAATATCTCCATCAAAAATATTTTATTTTAATGTTATTTAAATTACACATCTAAACATAATTATACTATTAATTTTTTTTATAATCTATAATTAAAATTCATTTAAAACCAAATTATTTTAAATTCTTGAGATGAAATAGTAATCCACTATAGTGGGTCGATAATAATAATTTACATCACTATACACACCCTAAAAATTTGTAGGTAAAATCTCTAACATGATACTGTCTGAGTAAAATGTCAGTGATTTTATAAAAGAGTGATATGGCGACCATAGCCTATTGTGGATCTTTTGCATGATGCATGGCCATGCCAACCCAGGTGCATTCACAGGTTTGGGAAAGCCAATGCCATAGCTTGTAAGGGAAGTATTTTTATTTTTAAGCGAATATGAATTTCCCTTTATTTCATTCTAGGGGAAAGGACCTAGGAGTTGTGCCCTAATGGCTTCTAATTTATCACCATGGAGATTTCAAATCCTCCCAATTTTTTCACAATGGAAACACTTGTAGGTCCCACAGCATAACTAAAGGTTTGAGCCACATCATCAGATATGATGCCACATCAGCACATGCTTTTTTTTGTCGAATACTGAAAGGTCCAAAAAAAGTAGGACAGCCATTCACAGCATGTTTTATTGAGCACCAATGTGGAATCACATGATTGGTTGCTTTTTAGATCAAAGGAATACATTTTGTTTAATTATGGGTAGTCATCATCAACACTAACAACTTTGAAGTCACAGCTATTGGTCTAATATTGATAAAAATATTGAGCATTATATAAACAACTATTATCACAACTATTGGAACATGCTCAGGTAGTGGGTCCTCTCCCCTATTAATTATACCAAACAAACATTACTACAATTTGTTATGGTAAAAATGATACTTTGTATTTGTATTTGCTTTTAAAGACTGGATCTGATTGTCAGTTTTATTCATTTCTTATTCAAAGGTTAATTTTTTAATTTATATTAATCATAGAAATAAACTTTAAATTTTTAGATTTCAAATTTAATTTAGGTCAATTTAATCTTTCCAACTAATCATTATGCATTGATTCTATATATATATATATATATTTCTTTGGAATTTTATTTAGAAACAACTCTTGCTCGTTTTTTGACTAGCTTTTATACATACTTGCATCATAATTCAAGGGACATTAATTCAAAGCATTTCTGATTGCACTACTTGCTTACATAATCTTCTAAGACATCTCATGCATGCTTGTCTACTAATTTTTATCATTTTTAAAAGTTGTTAACTCGATATTCCAAGGTTTGGACCAAGGGGAGACATATTCCCTATCATTTGTAAACTCCCAGTCATACAACCATTTTTTATGTAGGAAGAAATATATATACATTCAAGACAAGCTAAAGGTCACCATTCAAAGATTTACAAAGATAAGATTTGTGCATTAAGACCAAATCTAGACTTGCATAAGTCGAATCTACATGTGTGCAATCAAATCCACATTTTAAAAAGTGACTCATGGCGTCAAAATATGATATCACATATTCCACAACATTCATCTTGTTGATGTATTTGTAGCTCGAAAGGTGGAGTGTGGAGTTGCTTTAAAGCAACTCGAGTTAGATTTTCAGCAACAGCAGATTTTTTACTCATTAGTAGAATGTTTCAGGTTTGTGAGGTTGAGATAAGATTGAGAGTGATTTTATGTGTGATTTAAAGCTGAGTAATATAAGGAAAGTTTCTTTTCTTACATGTTGATTTAAAATAGCTGAGACTATATGTGTAAGATTGTTGTAGCAAATCATATTGTATTTTCAAAAGGAAAGTTTTTGGTTAGGCTAAATAGAAGATCCAACATTTGCAAGTTTTTCCCCATAGAGGGTTTTCTTGGGTATATATGTGTTATTGTCTATTTGTGATTGACTTCATGTTATTTTTGCTTCCATTGTTATTAGTTGTTAAATAACCCAGTGTATTAATTATTTTAAATCAGATAGATAAATTGTTTTGATTCTATTCTGTGAATTTATTGTGCAATTAATTTGTAGCTAGGTTATAAGAAATTAACATGGTATCAGAGCTCTAAACTTTGAATACGAAGTCAAGATTTGTGACGCAGATTTCAAGAAAAAAATATCAGAATTTTGTCTCTAGTTTCTTCTATGACTATGGCAACTAGTGTTTGATATGAAGACAGGCTTGAGGGTGCATCTAACTTCTTACAGTGGAAGGTTGAGATTACATATGTTCTCAAGGAGAACAGGTTGTGGATCTATGTTAGTATAGAGGTGACACCACCCACAAATGATCCTATTGCCCTAGATTCGCATGAAGTCAAGGAGGCGAAGGCTCAAAGGATTATTCTTGATGGGGTAAGAGATCGTCTAATTCCTCATCTATCAGGGAAAGACACCACCAAGGAGATGTGGGTTACGCTCACAAAACTTTATCAGAGTGACTATTAGAGTTGTAAGATGATGCTCAAGGAAAAATTGCATAACACCAAGATGTCCAAAGGTGAGAGTGTGATCTCTTACTTGTCCAAGCTGACACAAGTTAGGGATGAGTTGGCTACTATTGGAGAGACGATTGTTGAAGATGAGTTGGTGTGTATGGCCTTGAATGGTTTCTTGAAGCACTAGGAAGTGTATGTCAAGTGTGTTGTTAGCAGAGATCACCTAACTGACTAGACGAGGCTTTGGGATGATTTTGTTTAGGAGGAAATCCGTGAAGGTCCTCATCGAGCAAATCAAATGAAAAAGGGTCAAGATGAAGAAAATATTTCTCTTGCAAGCAAGGGTAAGAAGAAGTCCAATAAAGAGAAAACGAAAGGTTCTTCTTCCAAGAGTGGGAAGAAGAAAGATCTAAGAAAGATAAAATGTTTTTATTGCCATCAGTTGAGTCACTATGCTAGTCAGTGTCCAAATAAGAAAAATAAGGACAAGAATAAGAAGAAATTTTCCACTACAATAGAGATGGATGAGTTTGCATCATGATTTAAGAATGAGTTTTCTCTCATTGCATGTCTCTCGAGTTCAATTTCCAACAAGGTATGGTATATTGATAGTGGGGCTTCTTGCCACATGACGAGAGTTAGAGAATGTTTCACCAAGTTGGAGGAGAAGAAGTTGAATTTCTATATTGAGCTAGGAGACAATGCCAAGTACCATGCAACTGGTGTTGGCAAGGTCAAATTTTAGAGGGAGTTTGGCAAACCTTTGTCGGTGGATCTATTGTATGTCCCTAGCATGACAAAGAATTTAATCTTCATTTCTACTTTGGAAGACAAGGTTGCATTGTGACCTTTGAGAGGGGAAAAGTCTATATTCATCTCAAGTATTCCAAGGTTGCAAAAGTGATTGGAGTCAGGCATGGTAGCTTGTTTCAGTTACAGTTTGAGCCATCACATGCATTGGTAAGTAGTTGTAGAGGGCTAGGAGAATTGTGGCATAGGAGGACGGGACACCTTCACCATGGAGCACTTAATATTCTCAAGGAAATAGTGATGGGGCTGCCTGAGATGAAGACAAATAATCATGAGGTGTGTAAGGGTTGTGCTCTTGGGAAATATGCCAAGACTAGTTTTCCAAGTAGCGACACTAGATCCAAAGGGATTTTGGATCTTGTACACTCAGATGTGTGTGGTCCATGAAATCAATATCCTTGAATGGGTACAAGTATTATGTTACTTTCATTGATGACTTCTCTAGGAAGATGTGGATATATCTTCTAAAGAATAAAGATGAGGTCTTCAGTAGGTTCAAAGAGTTTAAGGGTCTCATGGAGAACCAAACCGGGAGGAAGATCAAGATACTGAGATCTGATAGTGGAGGTGAGTATGCCTCGAATTCCTTCAAATATTTATGTGCTCAAGAAGGTATCAAGAAAGAGTTGATAGTTTCGTACAACCCTCAAAGAATGGGGTTGCTAAACGAAAAAACAGGGCTATAAGTGGAGCAGCCAAGGGTGTGCTTCATGATTAGGATATGCCTTGGTTCTTATGGGTAGAAGCTTGCAATACAGTTGTGTATTTGTAGAATAGGAGCCCTCACAAAGTGTTAGGAAAGTTGACTCCAAAAGAGGCGTTCACTAATAAGAAACCAGATTTGGGGCACATTTGCATCTTTGGATGCATTGTGTATTGTCACATTCTTGTGGAGAAGAGAACCAAGTTGGAACCAATTGTAGAGAAGGGTATCCTTGTTGGGTATATAGTGAAACTTCTAAGGAAAATAGTTGTTCGCAGATATGTGAAGTTCGAGGAAGAGAGGGCTCTTCAGAAGTCTAGCAACTTGATGAATGACGAGGAGTAGTCATCCATGGTTGAGGCAACACAAA
>VDFB02105785.1:159299497-159325464 GCA_007258455.2 Sequoia sempervirens | reverse complement strand
GAGGGCATTCCCAAAGACCAGAGACATGTTTTTTTCCAAATTCAACAAATTTTCACATAATCGGGTTCGTGCTCACCATCAAGATTGCATCTGGTTCAATATCAAGAAAATCGAAGACATGGATAATGTTAGGTTCTTTATTAGCTTTCCAACGATGTAATTTTTTTCACTTTCTAACAATGTTAAGCCTTTCATCCATAATTTCTTTTGTTTGTATGTCCGTTTTTCTTCAAAAAGCAGTGTTTGGTATTTTTTTCGCTATAAATTAACCGTTCATCAAAATTTGAAATAAATTATATTTCTAGAAACTAGACTCCATTCTACAATTTAAAAAAAAAATTTAAAAAAATCTATTAGTTTCAAAAAATTTGAGGGAGCACGGCCAAAATTCTGCTTTTTAGGAAGTGCCCACTTAGAAAATTAATAAAAAATCAAATATTCATTAAAAAATTATCAGAAAATATCCAGTCCTTACTACATACTGTTAGCTAACTTCGACTAGAGCGATTTTAAAAATACTACAAAAAAGTCCACCGTGCTTGAGTCACACAAGAGTTGCTATGTTATGTTTTTCTAACAGAAACAACAACAATTTGTGTGTGTCCCTCTTTTGAACCCCTTAATCTCAACCATTTTCAAAATAAATTAGTAGTTTAGAAAGTAGACTCGGAGCACTGTGGTCCTTATTTTTGTTCCATCAAAAATTTTTGAGTGTAGCTATCCTCAATTTCACGTCCAAGGTCAGTATTTCCTGATTTCAGAAAAAAAGTGGCCACTTAAGCCCCTTTTTTGGGAACCATCTTGGTGCACTTACCCATATTTTTAGGTCATTTTTCACATCTCTCCTAGTCATTTTTACAAAGAAAAAATCAAACGTCAAGAGAAAAATATCTTTCACAAGAAGTTTTATTAGTCTTTTTACAACAAAGTTGAAGCTTAAGGGCAACAAACTAGGGTTTTTGCAGGTCTTCAAGCTCACTTTTTGTTCAATATCTCACATTTCAAAGGGTTGATTATGGATTCCTAGGGAGAATCATGGAGAAATCTAGGTTGAGGAGATGCAACTAGCCATCAAATCACACCTAAAGACTTGTTTTCAAAGTGATTCCATCTTCCATTTTCTTCCTATCTTCAGACTTAAGGCTTGCATAAATTTTACTTGTCATTTGCATTCATTTAAAATGTTGTAGGTTTGCTTAGATTGAAGTCTTGCATCATTCAAGTGCCATCTGCTTATCTTATTCTAGCACATTAGAATAGGGTTTTGTCTCATTTTAGTTTTTCCTAGTCTTAGACACACTTAGGGCTAGGGTTATATGCAGATTTTATCTCTCATAAAGTTTAAATACCAACTAAGGGTTTGATAAAGGAAAACCCCCTATTAGAAATCAAATTATCTTCTATTTTGTAGGGTTTTTCGAAGATTTAGATCTAGATTTTTGTTAGAAAACAGAGTGTAGGTTGTGGGCTTCCGTTTCCACTTTCGGATTTGTAGAAAATCCAAAGTGGTCTAAGTCACCCATAGTGGTGACTTAGTCCCACTGTATTGCTTTTTCAATTTTTTTTTTACAGTTTCAGGTACCCATTTGGCAAAAACAACTTTTTGGATAGTTTCCCTAGTTTGGGACTAAGTCACCCAGCTTGGCATAAGTGTCCTAGTTGGCTCAAAAATCAAAATTTCTAGAATTTCAGAGGTCTCTGCAATCCCCAGTCAACTCTTCATTAGTTTCCATGTGCATAGTTTTTGTCTTGCATCTTTATTTTGTTCTTTATTGCATCTATTGCATCTTTCTACATATCACAGTGTGTTTTCTATCTCTTTGCATTTCTTAGGTTTTGCATCATTAAATCACTTTCTTTTCAGATAAGTGCATTAGTACATCATAATTAGACATATTACATTTCATTTAAATTAATCTTGAGTGTAGACATTTGCATTTTGGACCCCATTCCTTTCTCCTTTTAGGTGAAAAACCTTGAAAGGAGCTTAAAGTAGTTGGGCAATCCAAAATCGTTGTCCACAACTTTATTTAATCTCTCAAAATGTAAAGAAAAAGTTTTTTTTTTCCAACATTTTGATAAGTGTGAAGGAGACTCCATTGTCGGTATGTTTTAAGACTAGAGGGGTTCTATCCAAGGGGGTCTTATCTAACCCTCTTCAATTAAAACCCTTTGGATGAAATCCCTAAATTCTTAAACCATTAGCTTTTCTAAAAATATGTGATTTCAGGAAAAAACCCAAATATCCCAAGTTCAGGACCCAGTATTGTGGGATGATCCTTTGGGCTTGAAATAGTTGGACAAGGGTGACAGTGCCCTATATTAGGAAGCATAAACTTATAATTAGATTTCAGTCTCATTTTGCTCTTTGTTTGTAGGTTCTTCTCCTTTGAACTTAGTTTTGGAAATCCACTTTCCCTATTTTTTTGACTTGTAGGGACTTGAATGCTTGAATGAGAAATTAGGTCTTCAATCCTCCTCCAAATTCACTTCAGATTTATAACCTACACACAAGGAAGAGGGGAAACAGTTATCCTATAGAGGGGCTTGCCTAAGTCAAACCTTATTTTAGTATTTCCACCTCTAAAACAACTACATGATGATGTAAAAAGAGAGTGTACCCTCGATTGGGAAGATGATAAATGATAAAAGAGTGATAAATTGACAATTACTGCAACTCACCACTCAGATTTACATTCCTTGATGGACTGAAGTCATTGCACTCATCACCTTCAAGGATAAATTGATAATTTATTTGAAGTCAGGTACAAGTGTTAGTACTCACAAAAAAAATAAACATGAAACATGAACAAACTCACATGAAAATATGATGTATTGCTAACATGATGCTTGATTGAAATAATATTGCTATATTTTTTCTATTGACTACTCTATTTCTCAATTCAAAATGCTAAGATTGATTCCAAAATTGCTAGGCTTTCAAATGATGACAAAGACTTGTATTTATATGTAATTCTTTAATTTCCCAAAAATTAATTACCAATAGTCGACAAATGATTTTGGATTTTGAAATGTTAAAATGCTGACACCAACATAATTTAAATTTAGCCAAAATAGGTTGGTCAAGGGTGTTAGGTGTGTTAGCCTAGACCTATCCTTTAGGGCCTTAAACATCGATATTAAAGATTAAATCTTTATTTTCAATTTGAGTTCTGATTTATTGAATATTATTACAAAATGGGAAAATTAAATGCATAATTAGGTCCAAGCACATAGGGGGGAGCTAAACTAAGTGTGAAATTGTCATGGGTGACAATTTACAAGCTACATATTGTAATCACATATACAACATGAATCCATACACAGTGGAATTATCTATTAGAACTAGGAACCAAGGTTTATAGTTATCCTGTCATACGTATCACATGAGTGCATCTCCTTTAAATCCTATCCCTAATAATGGTTTTTACATTTGGAAATAAATTTACTATTAATTTGTGTTGAATTTGAGGGAATGATTTCCATAACAATCTTTATGTTGAGACCTTATCATTAATGCTTTGTAAGGAGATAATAATCAATATATTTACTCTAAATACTATTGTATATGTTGTATTCATAATAGATATAGTGCACCATATTTTATTTATAATAAATTTCATGTCATGGAAGCATATACAAAATGAATTTGAAGAAATGGGAGACTTTTGTGAAGAAGAGACTGGGCATGTATTTCGATTGATCATAATTAATTAGGTAGGTTTAAGATTTGGATGATTTAATTTTTCATGATACCAAACTAAATTAACATAATTGTAAAGAGAATCTAACCAAATCCAATTGAATTTAATCTTCTATAATATATATATGTGACCTGGTTAAAATATAATAACTAATGATGCAAAACCCAACAAATTGCTAAGTGTTTTTAGAGACTCATTCTATGATGATGTCTAGTTACTGAACAATGCATACTCCCATATAGCTATTCAATGAAAAATATTATTCCAAGATAAATTATAAGAAAAAAATATAATATTTTATGTAAAGCAACTTCTAACAAAGAATGAAATTGCCCTACCCCATGGGCTTGGTACAATATCAACATGTGTTTCTATGTTGACCCATAACAATCTTCTTTCTCAAATATAATCTATATTAACATACTTTAGCTATCAATTAGTAAGGACATAATTTTGTTATATATTTTTATTGATACAAAACCCATTGCATGATGTCCTTACACACCATGTTTAAGAAGGTGCTATTAAATACATAGTAGAGATCAAAATAAAGAGCATTCTCAATCACAACAACTACTACAAAACTCTAAAATTTTAGTCTTTTCTTATGGGAGAAATGAAAAGGAAAGTAAAAACATCAATATAAAATATTGACATTGACAAAAAAAAGAGGTAGGATTTGCATTCAATCTTCTCATTATATTACTCTAGAAATATCATTTTATTTCTTTAATGCTACAAAAACATATGTTGCCATGCATTCAATTTGATTAGTTACTTAATACATATAAATAGCTAAAATACACATCATTACAATAGATGACTTGAATAGATACAAACAAGAATAGTTGTTTAGAAGATATATTTTGTTCACACACTTGACAAGAACTAGAATACAAATATATTTCATACAAACTTAACTTATATCAAAGATGGAATGACTACCACTTTAAACATTTCTAATAGGTTTGTACAAGAACATCAACATGAAGTGTAAGAAGGAAAGAATGCTGAAATTAAACAAATTCAAAAGACTAACAAAATAGCCTATGACCATGGAGACTATGATTACATAAATATTTTCATTAATAGAAGCTCCATAAAACATTTCATGAATATGTCTAGAATACAAACTAATACTTTATAAGACTATTGTAAAAATTGTAATAAGTACTAATACATATCTAGTTGGAAGTACTATTTCAATTGTAAACATCAACAAAAATCTTTAGAACCTAACAAACACTTCAACTAAAAGATGATAACCCATACATGAACAAAAGAATCATAAATCCTAATACATGCATTATACATCCATTTAAACATTACATTTCTTCAAAGAATTCTAAATTACTAATAATATCTTGATTCAAAATTACAACTTCATCTACATAGTCTTTTCAATCCTTATAGGGGAGAGGGGCCCATAATAGGGCAAGGGTCAATAGTAGGGATATAAGTAGTTCTCAATAGGCCTCACAGTGGAGCATTTAATATCCACTTGCAAAACACTTTTTTCCATAAAGTACATAATCTAACAAACCCTCTGATGCCATATCAGTGAAACATGTTCAGGGGACTTAGTAGCCTACTATGGGCCCCTATGTGATTTTACAAAAAGCATGCTGATGTGGCATCATATTTGATGATGTGACCCTAAAAATAATTTTTTTAAGGAGATGAGTTAACAAGTAAACTGCTGTAGAAAATTGAAACGTTTTTGAAATCATATTCGATGGGCAGCTGTTTATCTTGCCAAGTAACTCAACCGACTGCCAAGCTCATATTAGATGATGGCGGGCTAAGGGAATTTTCGGAGCCTGTAAAAGTAGAAGAAATTTTAAATGAAAGACCAGGTTTCTTCGTATCCCATTCTGATTCCATGGATTTTGATCAGTATTTAATCCCCCTTCCTGCAGGGCATCAATTGCAAGTGGGTCACCTCTATTTTCTTCTGCCTCAGGAAAAGTTGCAGAACCCTCTGCCGCCCTCAGAAATGGCTGCCTTGGCCGTAAAAGCAGCAGCTGCACTACAACGAAAGCAGAACAAGAACAACCGCAGAAAGCGCCGGCGCTGTAAAATAACGCCTGAGGTGGAGCATAGCGTGGATGGAAGCCAAATTCTGGAAGGATTCAATCATTTAAAGGATTCGAAAATGAAGCTCACCCCAATTCCGGAAGCTTTTGATTACTCAGACCACTGCAAACCGGCAAATTATTAACTCCCTACGCATGCATTACGAGGGAGAATTGCACCGGAGAATCTGTTTGCAGCCATTAAGTATAACATGTACGTAGCATTCTCTGCCATAATTAGTATTCCTGAGCAGATATCTCCTCGTAGGCCTGGAATTTGCTCGTCTGTGGACCGTTTATGTAATTTTAGATCGTATTCTACAACTTCAAACTTTATTTGACCCGTTATATTTTTATATAATCCAGGTATTTTAAGAGTTATGTGGATTATAGTTGAGATAGAAAAGAAATAATTTGACTTATTATATTTTTATATAATCTGGGTATTTTAAGAGTTATGTGGACTATAATTGAGATAGAAAATGAGTGGTAAATTTAAAAGTTTGATGGTTCAAATTTTTTTACAATCATCAACATTGTGTTTTTCATGATTTAATTGAAGAATTTAGTAATATTATTAGGTGTTTTTTATATTTAAAATTTAAAATTTAGTAAATGGTATAATTTGATTTGTTACATGTATATATGAGATTTGATTTTATAAAATTAAATATAGAAACACATATTAATTTGGAAGATTTTCAAAGATAAATTCTAAATGATTTCTTTTCTAGAATATTTTAAGATTATCTTAAATATTATTTTATTATCAATTTAAAAGTTATTTTAATAAATTTAAGTTTTTTTTTTTAAATTTGTGTATAAGCTAAACAAATAATGACTATTATTTGTTATTTTATAATTCTACTTTCAAATTTTAAATATATCTATTATTAGTAGAGAATTTAAATTATAGAAAGTTTAAAAAGAATTGTTAGATTATAATTGTAAGTAATTCACAAATTTTTATTTAATTTTAATATTTTGATTTACTTGTTTTAACTATAAATAA
Source organism: Sequoia sempervirens (assembly GCA_007258455.2). Classification (NCBI taxonomy): domain Eukaryota; kingdom Viridiplantae; phylum Streptophyta; class Pinopsida; order Cupressales; family Cupressaceae; genus Sequoia; species Sequoia sempervirens. The sequence continues at coordinate 159,318,673 of VDFB02105785.1, read as the reverse complement.
ATAAGATCACAATTTAATGAGTAGGATTATATATGTATATGTGGTAATTAACCTTCTATTTATTTCCTAATTTCTCACATTATTAGACCACACTCCTAATTTTTTTGATTTCAAAGCAATATTTGTAGAAAAAATCAATTTTTTTGATATAGATTCACTTAAGATAAAATTAAATTTGTGATTTTTCTTAATGAGTTGAGCCATCCATAACTTGAATGAAGTGTTTACCCATAAATGGAGTTTTCCACATATTTTCAAAACTCACCCACTTAAAGAACCACACTCAACTTAGAAACAAATGCATAGACAAACAATTTTCTATCACTAGTCTATAATTTTAAAATCAAAACATCACTAGATTATGACAATTTTTTTTTTTTTTAGATATAAGCTTTAGATGTTAGAACAAAATCTTCACACTATTCATGAATAAGAAAAATAACAACTTCAAGCTATGATACAACCCAAACCCTTGTCACTTTAAAGAGGCAAGGTAGAGATTTTTTTCCTTTTTTCTTATATTACATGACCTCAAAGTCCTACTCATGGCCACTGTAATAGGAGTTGAAATATTGTTCTTTAAAATACTCACTTATTTGACCAATATCACAACATTTGTTGGTAATAAATTTTTTATAGCACATTCTTTCTATGGCATCTGTACGACCAACAAACATAATGATTAATTGATTACAAACAACATCAAGACCACTGTTAAGGAGGTCTTCTTTATATTGAGCATCAAAGTGATCCCAAGTTCGCTAAGCTAGACTAGTCATAGCATTGAGAGCTTGGAGGATTACATTCCTGGTTTGGATTATCATAATGGTGCTGATATAATTTTGTACCTAGGCTTTAAGAGCCTCTATACTTTTCAAATTCTCAATTGGGTCAAAAAGATCAAAGTTTGACCATGGAGGTGTTTCAGCACGAAAAGTCTGTAGGTTTGGGAATTTAAACTGGATAATCTTGAGGAATTTCCAAAGTGTCCTGAGTTGCATTAGCCATGTGGAAATTTTCTTTGTCTTGATGTTTGATCTTGTTTACTCTGTATTGTCCCAACATAGGATCCCATCTTTTAAAACCTTAGGTTCCTTCATTCTAGGATCAAGAAAGCCTTTAGTAGCAACATGTATATTTTGAAAGCTAGTACTACTGACAAGAAAATTAAGTACCCTAGTAGGTGGTTGTGTAGGAATACAAGATTATATTTGACATGATTCATTCAGAATAGTTTGATCAACTTGATCAAGTTTCTGGGTTATAGTATTTTGATTGACATTAAATAAACATGTGTTCTTTCTTTATATATTTTTATTTCTTTTTCTATCATATGCACAATATTTTTTAGTCTCCAAATTGAATTAACTAATTTTTTATTATAAATTGAGGATATTATTAATTTTTTGATTATGCTAATTCAAATTAGGGTTTTATTTAATAATTTATTTTAATGTTTTATTTTTTTAATTGTGAAAATTGAGTATAATTTGAAAACTATCAAAGAAATCAACATTTACTAATAGTTATTGTTGCCAATAACTTATGACTTGGAATATTAAGCCTTACCTTTTAGAATGATCCCTCGAAAAGAAACATTAAAATAAGACAAGTCTTTAGCTAATATAGAAATGAACTAGATTCTAAATTATAAAACTATTCATATTTATCCAAGCAATAGTTTGAACAATTTTTTTAATAATTTATATTTTTTAAAGCATCAATTAAAATACACTTAATAACCAAATCATCACAATTTTTTCATATGATAGGTAGGGGTGATCATCAAATTCCAGGCATATCCACTAGTTTGAGGTTACAAGGAATCCCAATTATTAGTGAGATTAGACAATGGATAAATCAATTTTGTGAGAATTCCAAACTAAACAATCATGCGCTATTTATTTTTATTAGCTTTAAAAATTAGATATTAATCATTACATTGTTTAGTGTTTTGTAATAATGTATTTTGTTATTATAATATTATAATATTAAATTGATAAGAACATATGAACTCTTTTCTAAATATTTAGTTTTGAAATAAATTTTTTAAATTTTTAAAGTTATAATAATTATATGTTTGTGTAAGTATTCCTAAGTATTTAGATGATCTTTTTCAATATTACATCTTTTCTATTTCTTAAATTTTAAGAGATGATCTAAAATTTAATTATTATTGAGTGAGCATTTTGGTTTTGAACAATTTGTATGATGGAACATATTATTGCAATATAAATAGTTGATATGATGTGTAATCTCAAACTTAATATACTAGTTTTCTAATTGAAAATAATTTGGTAGCAGTAGATTGAGTGATGATGCATAGATTCACTATATACTCAGGTGTAATATGAATGCTAAATAAAAAACTATTAGATCTAATACTTTTTTGTTAACAAGTTTTTAAATATGTAACATTGTGAAACCGAAAACAAAGAATTATCTCATATACATCACAAAATTGAAGAATAACTTAAACAAAATAAAAGGAGATAGAATCACCATGTAAAAGGAGGCTTGGAGATTTGAAAAGTCAATAATCTTTCCTACAGAGAAAACTTATATATTTTAAATCATATTTAATGGCCTACTTATAAGTAACATCTACAAAGATAAAACATACAATCCATTCATGTGCATAATCCATCACTAAAACATGCCACTAGAATGTGTATTTCTACTCAACAGGTGCTTATAAGCTCAAATAATAGCCACCTTAAAATCATACATATGTGTCAAGTGTTATATACATAACCTTGTTAGAGCTATCTAAATTTCTATAATAAAATATGGAATAACCTCTTTTTTCACATCTCATAATGTCTTTGTGGATTGAACGATATAATATGATTGATCTCATCCTTTTATGTGCACAATATCATTTAATTTCATACTATTTCAACACTCATATAAATTGAAATTATTTTATTATAATTTTTTATGAATACATATAGCACTATTTTAGAAATTTAGTAATTTAAACACTATTCATAAAAGTTTTCTTTTATTATAAAATAGAATTAACTTAATCATTGAAAAATGATTAATTAAATTAACATTTTATTCAACATTTTTTTGCTAATAAAACTTGGTTTAGGTCCAACAAAAAAAAAATTAGGGCATACCCCTATGTTAAGGCCTAAGCTACATGAAATGAAAATTGTTGATGAGGTATCAAACCAAGAAACCCAAAACCCATACGACAATTTTTTTTGTATTCACTCAATAACATCATTCACCACAAATACCAACTTAATTGACCAAGTATATTTCATCTAGATTAGAGGAGATGACTACAAAACTTCTTCATTCACCAAGATGACAAAAAGTAAATGTCACAACTTGTATGCTTACTAAACCATCAATTTTGTTATTTTATATAGAATTCTCTTGCACTCTTAGGATCTTTCACCTAAGAGGAGAGAGATAAAACCCAAAAATTGAAGTGGTTCACTCAAATAGAGGATTGTATGATGTGAATATGACTAAATGAAATGTTGTAAATGCAAATAACTAATGAAATTAATTGACTATTGATGCAAGACCTATAAAATATGCAATGTTTGAAAACACGGTGAGGTTTACAAAAAGCTTAAAAAGATGAACAAATGCAAATGAAACTAAATAGAAAGTTGTTTTTTCAGAATGTGTGCACTTGGAGGTAGATTGAAGATTTGAGAAGATTCTGGAATGCTAGTAAAATCACTGCAAATCATTAGTGGGACTCATTTTCCACTGATGGCGAATCAATCTTGCTATTGGTAAAATCTCCTAAAATAAGTTTTTGACTGTTGGGAGCAGGAATCTTACAAAATCACCTTTTTCAACCTTAAGGTGGGACTGATTCACCACTAATGGCCAATCATTCCTCCTCCAAAATTTTGTGAAATTAAAGATCTTGATTCTGTAGCTCTAGATTTGCACTTGTCTTCTTGTCAGGTTGATGGAGTCAAATCTACAGAAAACAGATTCTAGGTTGTCTCCAAGCTTGAAATAGGGTTTAGTTGACTTGAAACACTTTGTTGACTTGTTTTCCACTTTTCAACACATAATTTCTTGACAAATCTGCATACAAAAGTCTGCAAACACACATGTAAAAAGGAAAAAATGGTTAAGGGTTAAAGTATAGGGATTTTCCTTGGTCAAATCCCATTTTGGTAATCAAACCCTTAATGAAGAAATGAAATGAAATGAAAAAGAATGATGAATAAACAACATGCAAATGTCCTAAACTCACCACAACCTTGTTGAAGAAATCTGGAGATATGTCAAAGGTTGTTCCAAGATGCTTGATGAATGCTTGATTAAATGATGCAAATTGCTTGAATGCTAATTGATGAATGCAAGTAAACTTGATGATTGGGAGATGTAAAATGAGGAGAAAAACACTTATTTATACACACTTATGCCCTAATAACCCAATGATACCTCATCACAGGCCGACATAAGGCATTTTTAAATAAAAACCCGAAAGAAAATTTGAATTATTTTGAATTTGGAGCCAAGAGGGACTCATTCACCACCCATGGTGAATGGGTCCCACCTTGGGTTTGTAAGTGGGTGTTAGTAATTAACTTGCATTTAATGTTGTTCATCAGGTTTACATTAAAAAATACACTTAATTAAGCCTTATGAGTGCATAAAGGGGTCAAATAAAGAATAAGAAAGGTGTAAATAGTAAAATTAAGCCTAGAAAAGTGTGAAATCTTGTTACAAGACTTTACAACACCTTAAGATAGGACTTGACAAGTGATGAGAAGGTGATTTTTAGGTGAATTGTAACAAAAAGAGTCTAGAAAAGTGTAGAAATGTGTTACAACAGTTCACAACACCTTCACAATATGTCATAATTTTAATTTTATGGGCATAATGTGAATGCATAAGTTACATTACAACATTAAATCAAAGCAAGACAATTAAAACATCATAGGAGAAAGACCTAAAAGACCCTGAAAATGTCAGTGATCCATTTTTCTATGGTACACTTACGCTAAAAGTGTCAAGCTACTACAACTAGGGTCATTCCTAGACTTAGACCTAAACCTTGAGGGTTCAAGGTGACCTTGCCTATGTATCCCCTCATGGGAATTAGAGGCTTCATACTTCGCTTACCACTATTAGAGGGAGTTCATTCTCTCCTCTTGCATTAGATATTGGATCTCACATTTAAACCATGAATATTCATTAGACATAAGTTATCAACTCAGTCCAAAATATAATATAATAATAATAACATCACCATCAAGTGTTGGGTCCATACCAAACATTACCAAGCATTAGTGTACAAACATTCACAATATTTAAAAGGGGCATATGATAGCATAATACAAAATAACATATACAATGACTGTAACAAGCATACCTCCATATACACAAGTTGACTAGCTCATTCACATCACAAGTACAATAGTGACTAGATCATACATAGACCATACGTACAATGATGATTAGGCCATTTCATGTCCCAAGAACTCTCATATAATATTCTCTTGGGTAGGCCATGTATTCATCAAATGAATGGAGTCCCTTTGATGTTTCATCATCTAATGAAATACACTTATAGAAATAAGGTGTACACAATCAAAGTTGACCTTTGCAAACCAAAAAAAGTATGAAAATTCCTTTGAGAACATTAATGTACCAACTTCAAAAGTGGAACCAATGCAAGAAGAAGAGAAAGAGAAGTGCTTTTCATCAATCACAAGTCTATTGGATGATGATTGGGGTTCATTAAATTTCACACCCAAATTCATGGGAGAGTATAAAATCCCAACAAAAGAATAAAAAAAGGAAAAAGAAATAGTGATAGTATAAACACAACATGAAACAAAATCATTAGAAGCATTTGAATTTACAATTCCTAGTAAAGAAGAAGACACAACTTACATAACCAATTATGATGAGATTGATCATGAGAAGCCGCCATCCTCGAAAGAACGCTCTTTATGGAAAAGGTTACAAACTTTTGAAACAACTTGGCTATAATGGAAAAGGATGTGGTGTTAAAGAACAAGGTATATTTGTCCCTATTGAACCTAGCATGCAAGAACAAACAATGGGTCTTGGTTAACTAGCATGGCGGGACACGAGCACGAGCATGGGCGGGAGAAAAAGAGTTTCGAAAGTCAAAGCAATGGAAAAGGAATTGAAGCAAGTTCAGGAAATCTACAGTCGAATCAGGAGCTGGAGTCACGTTAGAAGCAAGGTAAGGATGACCAGGATTCAATGTGGACTCCGGAAACAAAATACAGGTGGAACCTGGGGGAAAGGAAAATTTGGAGATTAACCCTATAACATCTCCCACCAGTAAAAATGAGAAAGCTAAAGGGGGTGTGGGGACCACAGATGGCACTGGAGGTAATTGCAAACCCTAGACTTCTTTGTTTGGGGTAAAACCTAATGGAAAATATTCTTTCCCTCTAGTGCAAAACATTTCATCTCCAGTAGGAGGTAAGTTTGCTATCTCTATTCCAGATCTGCTCATTGACCATAATATAGCTCTTATGGAACGAACTCTGGTAGGAAAGTTCATGGGCCATAGACCAAATATTGAGGTGGTCAGGGAGTTTGTTAAAAATAAATGGAGAACTAGTGGGAAAGTTTCAGTTGCTGCTATTCCAAAGGGTTTTTTCGCGTTTGATTTTACTTGCAGAGAGGACATCATGGCTGTTAGAAGTGGTGGTCCTTGGGTAATAGGGAAATCATCCCTGGCCCTAAAGAAGTGGTCTTCCAACTTAGATCTATCAGACTCCATCTTTGAGAATGTCCCAATTTGGGTTAGACTTCTAGGCCTGCCCCTGGAGTATTGGAGTGAAGATATCTTTCATGGTATTGCGAGCTCCTTTGGGGAGCTCCTCTCTATTGATTCAATGACAACGACTAGAAAGAGAATGGTCTTTGCAAGGATATGTGTGGGAGTATCCCAGGAAGCAGATCTTCCATCTTCGATTGAGATTCAATCTAAACTGGGATCTTGGGTGCAGAATATAGAGTTTGAAACCATTCTATTCGCCTGCTACAAGTGCAGGAAATCTGGTCACTGGGCAAAAAAATGCCCCCTAAATGCCACCTCAGAGAAAGAAAAACCAGCTGGACCTGAAAAAAAGGCATGGAAAAAAAAGAGTGATTCAGGAGGAGAAAGGAAGGAAAACAAAGAGCAGGTATTGGAAAATATGGTCTCCGATACTCAGAGAATCTCTCCAGAGATTGAAGTGGTAATGGAATCTAAAGGTGAGATCCCTTTTGATCATCATTACATGAATCTTGTTAATACTTCCCCATTTAAGGAAAGGGATTCCGATGAAGACACCTTAGTTGGTGAAGGAGATTTGAACCTTTCTACCGCCTTATCCCAAATGACAATCCCTTCTGATAGAAATGAAGCATTCCAGGGTCTGGAGGATATTTCTAATGAGGGCTTGTCCTTGGAGCTGAATATTCCTTTTCCCTCCCAGTCTCTTGATAATCTTCCCCCCTCAGGGAGTTGTGCATGTGACAGATCCTAACTCCCCAGAAAGGGTTTTAGATTCCCTTGAAAATATGAATCACTCAGCAGATCTATCCAGTAATATCTTGTCTGCTCAAAAGAACAGTAACATGGAAACTTTACCTTGGGAACAAAGGATACCTACTGATAAGGACTGGGAGTCCAGTAGAGAGACGGATAGCCAAGAAGAGACTGATAAAGATGAGAATATATCAAAGAAGAAAAAAGAAAAAAATACTCAATGGAAGACCCCAAGTGGCATTTCTACCAGATCAAGAGTCAAGGCAGACTGTGGAGCAGTAAAGAACTCAAGAGGTAAAAAGTCTTCAAAAAAGAAAAGAGAGTTGAACAGTTTTCAGGATATTGCGGATGGCTCTCAAAAAACCATCCTGGAATGTCTTAACTCCCCTGGTATCTAATGAAGATTATGTCCTGGAATATCAGGGGACTTAATAGCCCCCACAAGCAGGATGTTCTCTACAATTTCATTAGAGATCACAAGCCGGATATTCTTTTAATTCAGGAAACTAAAATGCCAAAGGAGAAAATTGAAAAAATGAAACTTTTCTAGTATTACAGTAACCAGGGTAATAAATCGAGTGGAGCTTCTGGAGGTATTGTGACTTTCTAGAATAGCCACATAATCAAAGGTGTTCCGATCTTGGAAGGTATGAATCATTAGCCACTAGATTTACTCATATAAGAGATAACTTCAGTTGGATTCAAGTGAATATTTATGCTCCTAATGGAAAAGGAATGAGAAAATCTTTTTGGTTAGAATTAGCTGCCTTTAGGAGGATTTGTGATAGAGAAGCTTGGATTGTTATGGGGGATTTCAACACACCCCTAATGAATGGAGAAAAACTTGGGGGATCCCAGATCAATCTGGAAAGCAAAGAGGATCTTCAAAATTTCATTGGCAATCAAGGATTGATCGACATGGATCTCCAAGGAGCCTCCTTTACCTACTCTAATCGTAGAAAGGGGTTGGATCTCATACATGTCATATTAGATAGATCTTTAATTTCCAATCATTGGTAATTTGACTATTACTGCTCCCTTAGAGCTCTTACTAGAATAGGTTCTGATCATTTTCCTATCAGTTTCATTGTGGATCCAATAAAAAAGAAGAGGAACACTCCTTTCAGATTTGAAAAAATGTGGATCTCTCACCCTGCTCTTAAAGAGGAAATAAGGAAATGGTGGAATATAAGAATTCAAGGAACTGCTATGTTCAGAGTTGCTAAAAATTTAAGGGAAGTAAAATGCAATCTAAAAAAATGGAAAAAGGAATCTTTTGGGAATATCTTTAGGATTAAGTTTGATCTTCAGATGGAATTGGGAGAAGTTCAATTTAAAATTCAGGAGGGCTATTTGAATGATACTAAGGAAAAAGAGAATGAGATCCTCACAAAGATGCATAACATAATTGGAAAGGAAGAGGAGTTCTAGAGACAAAGATCTAGAGCTCTTTGGTTATCTGCAAGAGACAGAAACAACAAGTACTTTCATCTTTCGGCTTCAAAACACAGAGTTGTAAATAGAATATCTCAAATAGAAGTGAATGGAACCAGGTATGAGGAGGAGGAGGATATTAGAAAGTAGGCGAGTTCCTTCTTTAAACACCTTTTGTCGGCCAGTGAGGAAATAAACCAAAATGAGCAGGATTAGTTAGTGGAAGCTATACCAAGAATTATCAACCAGGAAAATAACTCTTTTTTGACATCTATCCCCACCAACGAGGAAGTCAAGCAGGCTATCTTTTCCTTTGAAGGGAGTAAAGCTCCGGGGCCTGATGGTTTCCCTTTATTTTTCTTTCAATGGCTATGGGAGATTGTTGAAGAAGATGTGGTAAATGCTGTTAAAGAATTTTTTGGCTCCATAAATCTTCTAAAAGAATTAAATGCTACCTTCTTGGTTCTTATTCCCAAGAAACCTGGAGCTAATAATTTTGAGGCTTTTAGGCCTATAAGTCTCTATAATTCCTTATATAAAAACATATCCAAGGTCTTAACCTCAAGATTCTTAACTCTTTTGCCTTGATTTCTCCTCAATAGAACGACTTTGTCCCTGGTAGAAAAATTCTTGACTCTATTCTTACAGTTCATGAGAATATTCACTCCTTAGTTGAGTCAAAGACTGAAGGCTTTTTATTAAAGCTCAATATTTCAAAAGCTTACGATAGAGTTGACTGGACTTTCTTATTTAAAATTTTAAAGGCTTTTGGTTTTTGTAACAGGGTTATCCAAATGGTTGAACAACTTGTGTCCACGGCTTCCATATCGATTATGGTCAACGGATCCCCCACCTCCTTTTTCCAGAGCAGTAGAGGTCTAAGGCAGGGTGATCCTATCTCTCCTATTTTATTCACCATTATGGCTGAAAGTCTAGGCAGGAACCTGAAAAAATTGGTTGACTTCAAATTTCTTTCTGGTCTTAAACCTTCTTCAGGCAATCTGGTGTGTTCCTATCAATAATTTGTTGATGATACTATGCTTATGGGTAAAGCCACAGTGGCTAAAGGTAAAACCATAAAACAGTTGCTTGAAAAGTATGGGAGAGTTTCTGGACAGTTGATCAATAATAAGAAAAGCTCGCTGTTCTTCTTCAACACTCCGGATCTAGACAGGCTAAAATTGCTAGAATCCTGGGTTGCAGAGTGGATTCCTTTCCTGCCACCTACCTTGGTCTACCCTTAAGTTTGAAACCTCCAGAGTCATTCTGGCTCTCGTTGGTTGAAATATTCAGTAAAAAGCTCGCGGGTTGGAAAGGAGCCATGCTAAGTCAAGCCGAAAAACTTCAGCTTCTCAAAGCCTCTCTCCAGAATTCGCCAATCTATGCCCTAAGTCTTTTTAAGATTCCAGCTAAATTTGCTGATGCCATTGAAAAAATCCAAAAAAGATTTCTTTGATTAGGTGTTGAGGAAAAAAAAAGACTTCCCTTAATTGGTTGGAATTTTGTTTGTAGACCTAAAAAGGCCAGAGGACTAGGTTTAAGAAGAATCAGATTAGTTAACAAAATTCTCCTTGCAAAACAAATTTGGAGAATCTCCTCTTCTTCTGGGGAGTGGATTGATATCCTGGCTAACAAATACTTAGAAAACAACTACTCTTCCATAATCAAGAAGGACCTCCACCTTCTTCCCAGAGGGTCAACATGCTGGAATAATATAATCAATGGAAAAAATATTATGGATGATGGTATTGGTTGGCAAGTTAGAAATGGTCATAATACTAGATTTTGGGAGGACAAATCGCTTTTAAAGGAGCCCATTATAAAAATCAACTCCTTCAGCGATGGGCAGAGACATGCAAGGAACGGTTTGGAAATTATGTGAAAGATTACAGAGTGAATGGTAAGTGGGTGGACTTGTGCAGTGTTAGTTAGGATTTGGCTCCTATCCAGTCTTCTCTGATGGCTATTAGACTTAATTCTGAGTAGCTGGATGACCGCGTGGTTTGGTTTGATGATCCCTCTGGCAATTTTTCTGTGTCCTCTGCTTTTGCCAGGATTACTTCTTCTCTAGATCGTCCTCCCTTCTAGTCTAAAGCTTGGTTTAAACTTTTGATACCAAAAATCAATATATTTTTCTAGATCCTTCTCCAAAACAAAGTTCTAACGATTGATAACCTGTGTAAATGCGGATTTCAAATTCCTAATAGATACTTTCTTTGTAAGATGGAGGCTGAATTTGTGTGTCACTTATTCCTTCATTGTTCTTTTGCTGCTTCTATTTGGGGAAAATCATCAGGTTATGGCACCTCCCATGGGTTTTCCCTTCGTCCATTGAAGACTTCTTCTCTCAATGGAAAGCCTCGACAATAAATCCTATGCTTAGATCTTTTTGGGATCTAATATTCCCTCATGTTGCTTGGGGCCTCTGGAAAGAACGCAACAATAGAATTTATAGAGGTAAAGAAGCCCCTGAGGATATTGTCTTTGATAAAATTGTCAGATTTCTAAAGGAAAATTTCAATGCTTTGGTTTAGAAGGACAACATGTCCTTGAAAGCAAAGCACTCGCTATATGACCTAACTGTTGCTAAGGAGTGGAACATAAATCTTGTCCCGTCTAGAACCTCTATGATAGCCAAGAAGGATAGAGAGGGTGTTTGCTGGTCTTTTCTGCCAAATGGTTGGATCAAAGCTAACTTCGATGGTGCAGCTAAAGGTAATCCGGGGGCGGTGGGCTGTGGTGGAGTCATAAGGGATTCCTTTGGCAATTTCATAGGAGCGACGACTTCTCCTCTTGGCTCCCAAACCAATCATTTGGCGGAGGCTGCTGGAGCTTTTCACATCATAAATTTAGCTCAAAGTCTTAATATTAAACATCTATGGCTTGAAGGAGACTCCAAAAACATAATTGACTACCTTAAGGACAAGTATCCCCCCTCGTGGACCATTAAGTCATGGATTGAGGAAGCCAAGTTGACTTTGGCTAAATTTGATAAAGTTAAAATATCACATGCTTACAGAGAAGCCAATGCTGTAGCGGATTTTTTCGCTAATGAAGGGGTTAAGAGTAAAGATGTGCGTACCTGGCTTAATACAAATGATCTAAACTCTAATGTTTGCGCCCTAATAAATTATGATAAATCACATGGAAAAGCGACGTATTATCCCTTTAATGAAGACATATAAGACCTTTCACATCACAATCATTAGATTGTATGGGACCGATCCCAGCGGCTTAATTTGCAAGAAAGGCCCGCACGCTTTGTGGGTGCTAAGTTGTGGTGGGTCCAGTTTTAGTAAAGCTTTCGTTTGGGTCTACCCCACTGTGTCGGCTGAGATGGGAGGAGACAGAAAGCGAATTGAGCTGGACAACTATGAAACACACATGAAAAATGCCAAGGCCTAGGAAAAAGTTAAAAATGGAGGGCTGCTTCCTTTCCTGGAGAAGCTCCATGGCTCCAGCCAGGAGGCTATGGACCTCTTTGTCAAAAATTGGAATAATGACAATTTGACTCTGTTTGGCAGGAATGTTGAGCTCAGTGAAAATTTAATCATTGATGTTACGAGCTTATCTACTGAAGGAAAGAAGTTTTTCAGGGAGAGGGCTTTTTCTGATGAAGTCGTGATTATATTTCCTAAAAAGGACAAATAAAGGTTAAGCCTAGTCAAAATTGCTAGTAGCTACTTTGATGCTGATTCTATAAAAGCCATCTGGAGGAAGGTGCTGCGGGTCATCATGGAGTACATTACGGTGGACGGGCGTTTTACCAGAGTTTATGGCTACCATTTTTCTCTTCTCAACCACTTCCGCCACAAGGTTAGGATCTCTCTTCCCTATTATCTTTTCTGTTCCCTGAAGAAAAGCTTGGAGGATAATAAGAAAAACCCCAATAGATTTCCTATCTTGCATACGAGGTTAATAAGATTGATTGTCGAGCATTTCCAAAACATGCCTACCCCCACTATCCTGAATACCACTCTCAACTTTGAGAGTGACGACACGGAGCCCAGTGGTTCGGAGTATCTTCCTAACCCTAGTTCGGCTAGAAAAGTCCTTAGCTTGCATGCTGGCCCTTCTGGGAAAAAAAACCCTACTCCCCTTTCTGGTAAAGCCTGTGCTGAGCTTGAGCTTGATAGCCCATCCCTTTTGAATAGCTCCATTCATAAGAAACCCCAGGCTAAAAGTCTTGTTTCCTATTCTGAAGAATCCTCTGATTCAGAGGAGTCCGATGCAAATAAAACTGTGGTTAATGATGAACCTTTGCCGGACAAACATGCTAAAGATGACTCCCCTGTTAATCCTAACTTTGAGAAAACTGTTCCTAATATTGGTGAGGAGCCCTCTCTGGATTTTTTGAACCTAGCTAGAGCTAATTTTGAGTCACATTCCAAACTCCTGGATTGGACTTTCACTGAAATCAATGAGCTGAAAATCAAAAACTGGGCCCTTCAAAGCAAAATAGAAGTTCTGGTTGCTAAAATTATTGAGATTGAAAAGAAAGATGTGGACAGGGGGGTCCATGGTCATAGTAACAGAGACATTGATTCCAAGGTTGATCATATTATGAACACCATCAAGACCGTCACTGAGCAAAATAATAGAATGGCTAGACACAATGCCATTATCATTAACGCAATGGGTGAGAAGCTCGATAAAACCCAGTAGGGTTCTCTAGTGGTGGATTTGGAGGAAACAAAGGACAAAATCCAGGACACAGACGAGGGCATTTCCAAAAGAACCAGAGCCAACCTGAAGCGCAAGGTCCCCCCTAATTCTAGGATGATTCAAACTTTTGAAAAGGGTGTCAATGATATGCAGAAGCTGGAGGAGACAGAGTCTATCCTCAAGACTTTGAAGTAATGTCTGTGCTTTCTTTTCTTTTCCTCTGTTTTGGCCTTTTTGGTTTTGTTCGATTGGTTGCTACTGATCTTTTCTAGGGCAGCTGGTTTCTGTGGTTGGACTTTTTTGTCCTCTCTTCTGTTTTGTAAACTTTGTGGTTTCGGGTCCCTGTAAAACTCGTTTTACCCTTTTATCAAAAATAATGGGTCTTGGTTATTATCCTTCAAAAGAAACAAAAGCATCAAAGAAACCTTTGCTTAATGTCAATATCATCACACAAAACACTCCTAGGACAAGTATAAATCATGGTCATAATATTTCTTCATCTTCAAACACATGTTTTAGTGATGATTGAGGTTCATTAGATTTTACACCATCCTATTTGAGGGAGTACAAAATCTCACAATCTAAACCTAAAGAGTCTTGTATATGTATGAAACCTTGTAGTAAGCAAGAAATATCTCTTTCACAAAAGAAAGGAATATCTTCTACTATTGATTGAAAGAGAGTACCTTGTCGAGGCTTCTCCAAGCCCAATTGATATCTCTCCCTCTAAAAACATGAAAGAAATTCTACAACAAAAGCTCATTTTGTGCATATCATCAAGTGCATGGTCATTCTACCAATAAATGTAAGGCCTTGAGTCCTAAAAATCAACATCTTAACGATTGTCATGCTGTTCCTTATGTTGATGTACATAATTCCTCTTATTAATAATGTTTTTCATCCTATCATCTTGCTCATCACTATGTGGAATTGGTAGCTTTGTGTATTATGCTCATTGCCATTATGGTGGTACAATCTTAAGTGAAACCATATTTTTCATGGCAACAACATGATAGTCCTTGGTGTGGTTTTCCTTGTCTCTATGCTTGGGGGAAAGGATAATTAGTTTTGGGAAGTGTGAATTCTTTTCAAGGATCTCCTCTTCCCCATTTTCTCCTTAAAATTCCAACACAACAAGTATGTTGACATTTTAAGGGGGTTCATGTAGTCACCCGCTTATTGTTTGCATGTTCCCTTCTTAGGATGATATCATACATCTCCTAGGAAGTGTGACCTTTTTTTTTAAAGTGTTACTTTCTTGGTTGATGTGATGTGTCTTCTTTGTGGTGATATTTGTCTTGACGTTCTACAAGAGTGTGACCTTTCCTGGTATATGATTTTCTCCTTGGTGGAAATGCTATGGCTAGCGTTTGCTAAGGTATGATCTTTTATTCCTTGACTAGTCCCTCTTGGTGGCAATGTCAAGTGTGATGTTCCCTAAGGTGTGACCTTTCATGCATTAAGTAAAACCCATCTGAATATCCTAATTATTTACCTTTTTTTAATTAAAACCTTGTCATATATTCTATGAGTGTTTAGCATAAAACAACTTGCTAGCCTTGTGAAGCATTGTTGATTTTGTGGCACCTTATCAAAGTTATCAGGGAGTATAAATTTTGGTATGGTTGATGTATGGGTACACGTCACCTTTTTTATGGGTAGACACCTTGTAGACCTAGTGCATGTTTCTCATTTTTTTCTTGGGGCTCACCTAGTGTATAGCAGACTACACTAGCCCTTGTGAGAGTATTTTATGGATGTGGCATAATACAACTTGCTAGTACATCCTTTTTCTTTCCTTTTTACATTTACTTTGACATTGTATGCTTGTATATCTTGTCTTGCTACACATATCTTACATGCATGTGTGTCCCTTTGTGCTTATGTTGGTTTTCCATGGGATCTTGGATTGTGGGGGATTGATCATTCTCCTTGATCTTTTTCATCCTATCACATTGATAGCTATGCACTTAGACCCCTCTTGACACATATTTGTCTACTTTAGTGTGATCTTGAGTGTAAGTCCATACTATCACTAAAGTGGGGGCTAAATGTAGTGTAGAAAATTATATATGTTTACAATTTCACACCATGTTTGGGCCCCTTAATTTATTGGACTTAATTTAAAAGCTTCTAATTTGTCAAATTATGCATTCCAAAGCCTTATTTTTCCCATTTTTGGAAAGGATAACTGACATTAATTTAAGTGAATTTAATAATTAAATCACCATGGAATATGTGCGTCTTAGACTTATAGGCTAGGACCCATTCACCCATGGGAAAATGGGTCCCCTTTAAGTGCCAAGACACATTTTAAAATATTATTTTGATAGTATTTTAATTATTCAAATTCAACTTACAATTGTGGGTTTTTGGAATCTAATTTTTGGGAAATTAGATAAACACATATAAATACACAATATTTTTATCATCTAAAAACTAAGGAATCAAGAAGACACTTGATCAAGATATCCTATGAGAAAATGTTATTGTAAAGAGAATTCAAGAGAAAATTTATTAATCATTTATTATAGTAATCAATAAATCCTAACATCATGTTCAAGTTTGTCTATTTTCATGTCATCTTGTGAAGGCTAATATGCATGGTTGATCCTAAAGCATCCAAGAATTTCAAGTATCCAAATCTATCAAGCAAAGAAAGATCAAGTTCCTTGGAGAGATGTGTTTGACTTCAGTCCTCTAAGGGAAGCCATTGAAGGGTGGTGAGTTGTAGCAAACATTGTTCATTCATCATTTACTTCTCCTTTTTCATTCTTTCTATCAAGTTTTAATGACCAAACTTGGGGTTTGACCAAGGAAAACCCTCATACAAATAATTTTTTTTTCCTCTTTGTGTATCTTCAGATTATAGGTTGATGAAGAATCATTGAAGAGATCTTGAAGGATCAATTTTACATTGTTGCATAAGTTGTCATCATTGTTTTCAAGCCATGAAAACTAAGTTGCAGAATTTATTTTTGACTTTTTGATAGTCAGAATTGTGCCAAATATAAGCCAAGATTTAGCATCAAAGTATTGTCAAAAGTTATTTTAGAATCCCTGACAAGGACCCGTTCACCCAAGGGTGAACAAGTCCCTCAACAGCTCTCATAAACAACTTTTGGTGATAGGTGCATGCATCAAAGCCTTCTCAGGTCTACCTGTGAACTATCATTTCAATTTCTATACATTCAAGAATCTGCGTTTTAAGTATTAGGTATTATTTAAATCATTTAGTTTAATTGTTTCAAATCATTTCAGTTTAGTTTAAGATCTTTCTTATTGTCCTAAGGACTGAGATCCAAGTTTGATTAACTCACCATTGAGGTTGAAAGTCAATCTTTACAACTTGTGATCTCTTTCCTAATGAAATCCCTAGGGAAAGGTACCTATTGAGATTCTTGAGTTTTATTACCACACATAAAACTTTGGAGATCAATTTCCGCACATTTCAACTACAAATACCAAAAACCTCCTCGACAACAATGGTGACCTAGAAATATAGGAGTGCATCATCCAAAGAACATAAACATTAAATCCTAAACTGCAAGATCAAATCTTCAATAGTGGAGGAATATAGAGCATTCCCCCAAATAGTTTTTAAAGCAACTTCTTGAAGTAGAAACTTTCACCAGCTTGCAGAGACTAGAACTTACTTGTAGCAATGTTCACATACTTTCACATGAACACTAGGAGAGAGAAAACAACACACTAGAGATCATCAACAACATCTCTCCAACTTCAACATTACTTCTAATCCTCATCTTAATATATCATCATGATATCATCTCTACTATTAGCAACTATACATAATACAATTATAATTGTCATCAAACAAGGCATGAAATCCAACCATGAACATCAACAACTCATACAAACAAGGCATGACTACATCCAACCATGAAAATGAACAACTCATCCGAACAAGGCATGACTACATCCAACCATGAACATCGACAACTCATCTAAACAAGGCATGAATACATCTAATCATGAACATCAAAAAATCCATTATTAGCATGACACCAATGACAACCCTAACTAAGTTTTAACATCAATGACAACCAATGCCAAACACATGTGCAACAATCTCCCCAAGTGTTAACATCAATGACAATAAAATCCAATAAAAGGAACAACACAAAGATCGTTATGGAAGTGAGGCCATCAAATTCAATAAAATATAATGCAAAATTTATTTTCAAATCTAAAAACCATTATTAAGGCTAGAATAAAGGAGATACACTCATTTGATATATGAAAATATTACTATAAAACTTGGTTACTAGTTCTAATAGATAATTTAATTACATCAGGATTCATGTTTTATCTATGGTCACAATGCTTGGAATAAGGAATGCTATTGTGTGTGGTTTGACAATGAAAAAATAATTTAAATTAGAATTTATGTAAGGCCTTAGGTGAAAATTATCATTGTTATTAACTTCTTAATACGAAATCTACTTCACCCTTGCCAAAATAAGATTGAGACAGATAAATATGGGACTATCTAGGTAATTAACAAGTATATAGAGGACAAGGCCCATGATTAACATAAAGAAGATGAGATTTTTAGTTATAAGGAAAAGGAAATATGGAGAACAAAAAATATGGATTTGTATTTTTATAACAAAGAAACCCAAAGGCCTAAGGAAGATCAGAAAAAAGCCACCAAAGATTCTAGCAGCACATAGTGCCTTCCCCACAGACATGCATGAAGCCTTCTCAATGATGGCATTTGTTTTTGGCTTGGATATTGACAAATATGTTCAAGAGTTTCAATTGGGTTTGGGGTTTTAGTTGTTTAGGAAACATTCCTTTTTCTGGTATGAATTCATGGAATTCATCATGAAGGAGATGTTGAGGCAAATAGGGGACTACAAAATGCAATAAAGGTTTAGGTTTCTTTCCTTTGGACCATAGGTTTTTACATTAGAACCCTGATTTCTTCTAAAAACATATGAAGTTGGTGATATTTGATGAAAATGGAAGAAGGCCAATTTTTGTATGGACTCCTCTCCTCTCCTCTACTTATGATTATTATGTATTTTCAAATTATTTCTTGACTCCGATTTTGTGAGACTTGAGTGAGGATCACGGTCTTTACCAACTCACCATAGCCTAGACAAAGTATATGCAAAATTTCACTCCGAAATGTGATTGGTTTCTCAGAGAAGATTTCACATTCATCTGAATGTGAGGCTTTACTAGGGAACCATTCCAGATTCTGGCATATCTCATAAATCAGGTGCTGGCCCTCAAAATGTTTTGGAAGGTACAAATTATTGACTATACTTTTTGTGGGGGACCAACCAAGAATAGGGGATTTTTCATTTGCCCACTATGTTTTAAAATGTTGGTAATGGCCAAAAAGAAGACACATCAGCTACTAGAGGTGAAGCTGGCTCATCTGGGGCTGGTATGGATTTGCGACAAATGGAATTACAACTTGAAAAATGAATTACCAAATGAACATGTCAAGGTAATGCACAACCCTCGACCTTATTGGGAGAAGTGATGGAACTCGCTAAAGGACGAGGGTGAGCTATTGGTTGATCTAGCTCATATTC